>QRFJ01000016.1:1558909-1625247 GCA_006176705.1 Cocos nucifera
GAGTCAAAGCTCTCCTGAAAGGCATTTTCTCTTGGAAAAGAACTCTAGAGAGGAAGGAGGGAGATCTCTGGAGAGAGATCATTGCTGAGCACTCCTTTAAGAACAAGAGGGCCTCAAGAATAGAGGCAGCCCTCCTTCTAGCGCCACTCTGTTGGTGCAAGATCTGGTTGTTGTCGGATCCAGCTGAAGTGGAGGTGGACGAGGTCGCCGTCGGAAATCTGCAAAATAAAGTTCCATCCAAAATCGGTGGGAGGTGACTTCGACAAGATCCTCCGACGATCAAGTCAGCTTTTGCCAACAGAAATGGAGTGCTCTGGAATGAGTTTGGCAGAGTTTCGAGAAGGAGAGGAGAGCTTAGAGCTTAGAGTTAGCGTATCTGGAGGATCCTTTTTATAGGCGAAGCTTGATTGATGGTGACGGCCATACCGCCTGGTGGTGGGCTGCTCGAGGCTGCACGGAATTTGGTGCGGAGAGGATGATATCGTCAGACCGATAGTGACAGCCATACCGTTTGATAGTGATGAGCTGCTCGAGGTCTGACGGAATCAGTCATGGAGGGGGCACTGCCTGTAACATCGTCTGTGGCAGACTGATGGTGATCGTTCGTCCAGATTTAATAGCCATGGCTCTGAGAAAGCAGGCATTGATCGGTGGGCTTCGGTATGTATCAATTTCAGAGGAGTTCAGACTCCTTGAGGAGTTCGGCCGAGGGAAAGCTCAGAAGAAGTTCGGCCGAAGGAGTGCGGAGGAAGTTCGGCTCTCACAGGCGTCAGGCTGGAAGAGTGCGGCTAAGACTCGATCGCTGGGGAGTTCAGAAGGAGCTCGGCCGCTGAGGAGTCCGGCTTCGGTGCCTGAAAAAGTCCAGCCAAAGGGGAAGCTTGGAGGAAGTTCGGTTCTCGTGGGAGTTCGACTGAAGCTCGGTCGTTGAGAAGTTCGGTCGGCTGAAGAAGTTCGACTAAGGCCCGACCGCTGGGAGTCCGAAGGAGCTCAGCCGACTGAAGAAGTTCGGCTAAGGTCTGACCACTGGGAGTTCAAAGGAGCTCGATTATTGAGCAGTTCGGTCGGCTGAAGAAGTTCGGCTAAGGCCCGACCGCTGAAGGAGTTCGGTTAAGACCCATCCGCTGAAGCTCTTTCGTGGCTATCAGTTGCATTAAGCTGAGCATCGAATTAGACTTTGGTAAAAACGGGATTTATCCCTAATAAATCTGATTCTGATGGATGGCATAATGATGGCAATGCTAACTATTTGCCAAATTACTTATTTTAATTCTAGGGAAATGCTTTGCTCGCCGCGGGCGGTGAGCAAAGTATCTCCCTTTAATTCTATAGTAAGTCCAAAACTCAAATTAAGGCCTTTTTATGATATTAGCGGTGAACAAAGTATTTCCCTTTAATTCTATAGTAAGTCCAAAACTCAAATTAAGGCCTTTTTATGATATTATATTTCTGCAATTGCCAATGGGTTGGGTGACCCAAAACCCATTAATAACACAAGCTAGCGAACAAGCCTGCCTTCTTTATTCCATTTAGTCATATTGGCGAATAAAGCAGCAGATTTCGTTGCCGAACAAGCTTTGCAAGGAACATTGACTTGGACTCTTGGTGACAACTTTATTCCATTTTGGAGGATGTTGCGGTTGACTCCTGTGTGCAAGATGCTTCTTGAGGTAGATGTTCCACCACTATTTTTGTCTTTTAGCTCTATATGGTGGCCTTTTTTTATGCTTGTTCGCAGGATGGCAGTCATGTTAGGCCAGCTTCCCCGCTGCTGGTGATATGCATCACCTGATTTTGCTCTCTGTGTTCTGGCCGGATAAGCTATTTACTTATAAATTCGGTTTATATGTTCTGAATTGTATTGCTATAATAGATTATGTTTCCTGATTGTATCCCTACTTTATCTTCAGTTCTCTGTTGAAGTGCTGTTGCCGTTGTGATTTCCCACGTGCTAAACCATCTAGTAAACTGGTCTTGTATCTCTTTTATTCCAGAAATAATCCAAGTTTTCAACTCCTGAATGTTACCGACCACAAAAAAACAAGCCTGCCTTCTTTCACCCAAAAAAAAAAAACAAAAAACAAAAAAAGGAAAACAGCTGCCTTCGGCTGCTACATATAGCATCATAAGGGAAGATAATAATTTATTTATATTTTGCTCTTTTGCCATGATACATCATTGATACAAAGCGATGACCGTGAAAGCAAAACAAAAGGTTACTCCATTATTGGTCCATCGACGGCGACGACGACGAGAAAAAAAAAAAAGACTGGTTGGTTGGCACGAGGGTTGCCATAAAGATGTCGAACATGCATTATTCCTCAGCTACCATTGCACGAAAAGCCTCAGCCAATATCCCTGGAGTGATGAGAGAGAAGGGTCTGGTTCTCAAGGGTATTGGCCCACTTCGACTCGTACACGCCCCGTGCTGTCTTCCCCGCATCGTCTCTCTCACGCGCGAACACCATCGTCTTCTCTGCCTCGGGCCCGTTGGTTAGCTCCTTTTGGCTTGGTACTCGATGTTCGGAACTCCAAATTGGAGATGATCACCAAAATGAGACATGGAAAACCTCGAACTCGCCATTTCTTCTCCTCAGCTGCCTGGAAGCCAAGACCCTTGCACTTGGTACGTAGTAGCAGGCCTACCAGCTAAGGAGAAGAAATGGCGAGTTTGAGGTTTACCGTGCGTCTCATTTTGGTGATCACCTCCAATTTGGAGTTCCGAATCTCGAGTACTAAGCCAAAAGGAGCTAACCAACGGGCAGGTGGGGGACCGAGGCGGAGAAGACGATGGTGTTCGCGACGGGGCGTGCACGAGTCGAAGCGGCAAAGCCCCCCAGGACCAGACCCTCAGCATATATATACATCTCAACACAGACCTTAAGCCTATGGTTTAAGGCCAAAGTGGAAGTGGAGTCAAAATGTGTGCTCATAATTTGGGCTTGGCCTCTTATGGCTTGGGTGACATTCGGTTTGGGTATATATGTCACTTTTTCCAAGCTACCCACCGCCCATGTACTGTCCTCCATTAACCTAAAATTCCCAGCACAAAAAGGGTATGCCACCCTTTCGTGACACCTACAGTTGGATTGCACCTTGAACAAAGTTTGAAGCACTCCCATCTCTTTCTTCTATCTGTCTGCATACATCTTGAGGTGGTCATTGCGCAATTCAATGGTTGATGTCGTAAGAGATGAAAGATACAATCCAAACTCTTTATTATCATCCCACATCACCTAAAACTGCTAGCACAAATTAAAAGGGCACCTCATCATCACCCTGCATCACTTCATCACTTTCGACCCTTTTCTCCTTAGTCCTGGCAATGACCAAAGTGTGGGTCTAGTCACCGGTGTTTGGCTGTATACGGCTATCTCATTTCCACGGTGGATGGACCAAACGATCAAGGCCTACTCTTGTGAGCGATCCCTATGCGGTGCGCAAGTAAAGATATTCAATGGCCCTCTAATTCATTTCCGCTCGGTGGTAGCCTTTGATCTGCGCTTTCTTAGCTCTTGTTCATGCCTGTCTAGTATTTTCCTTTTTATTTTTTTTTCGACCACTATGGTAGCTTAATTAAGCAAAGACAGTAAGGCTCAAAAAAGGCAGTAGCAGCTACAGAACATAAAGCTTAGGCAATGCAGAAGAGGGCGAACCCATGCACTTGCCTACGATAATAAGCCAAAGAAAGATGCCGCAGCTTTGAGGGCAAGAAAGCCAAACGCAAAGGCTTTCTCTTTGTGTCTCTCAGCATGTAATCATAAATAGTATAGTTCTACCATGTATCCAAATTATCAGCTCCTGAGTCCTGACGTGTTCCAATAAGATAATCGGCAAAATAATGGGTCTCTAAGGTATTTTTCAGGGTATCATCTCAGAGTTTCTGCGAGAGTACTTTCACTAGAATTTAATATTGTTATTCCTGGAAAACAACTCTTAGCATCTATTTACTGAAACGATGGAGAAATGAGTATTGTGTCATTTTGGAATACCTTTGAGGTGGTTGTCGAATCAAAAGCAACGCAACTTTCCGAGTTCCATGCCTTGGAAGAGAAACTAATCATACAGTGGGTACGGCCAGTGATAATTAGGTAATATCAACGCCTTTTACCTGTGTTTGTGGTATATAGATCACCATCTAAGTGCCATCTATGTTCAATACGACCTAAACCTAACTAATGATCAGAATCTCTGAAGAAAAGCTAACTAGTGGCAAAGTTTTATGACAAGAAAGTCTCTACTACCAACATGACTTTAGTGCGTTTATGATTAGTAGTTGTAGCATTGGAAGATGAGCAGATCGCTTGTGGGAGGGTATTGCCATGATAAGAATGCTCCTCAACTCGGTGGTGCTATGGCTAGCGAATCGCCCTGCATCCCTTATAAAGTTGTGACCTCCGGGGCTTGGCGTCATCATATAATTGAGTTTATAGAATTGGTTGGTAGTAATGGGCTAAAAGTAGCATTTAAATGAAACTGGAGTCTATGTCAAGTCTCCACTCCCAGCAACTTCTCTTATCTAGGGAGTTTTGGTAGATTCAATCATACAATACCAATCAAACTATTTCAAACCAAATGATATAATAAATGGGCCGCTTACAATAACTATTGCATGAAGACACCCAATTACACTCACCCTGACAGGTCCTATATAAAATGAAACGTGATGAATATGTCTTTTTTTTTTTTCTATTGATCTGAAAAAAATAAGGAAATTTCTTTTGTGATGGTAAACGAGGCTGGATAGCAGCCATCTATAAATTTTATTCAATTATAAATATTTATAGAAGGAGGACCATAGGGAGAAGAGGAGAAGTTATAGGTTAAAACAGGGATAAGAGCATAGACATCAGCGTAAAACAACAGACGGTGCTCCAACGCCTACGAAAGGATCGCTTGTATGAATTTATCCATGATTTATTTCTTATCTCTAAAATTCTATTTCTTTATTCATTTCAGATCTGACCGAAATAGGCTTTGATTCGCATCATTTATATTATACAACTCATATATAATACATATCATATGTATGTATATATATATATATAAATGAAATTGGATTTGATTTGTATTGTATATATTATATATATTATATATGTTATGTTTATGTTAAGTTAAATATGTTAACTTAAATATGTTAAGTTCTTCCTCTTCCTTGGAAAGATCGCGCACACGTTCCGTTCCATCTATTTCTTTAATTTCCCATGAATCGTATGCTTGTGACAATAGCGACAAAAATTTCTCAATTCTAATCGATTGGATGTATTATGTCGATTCTTTCGAGTAATATATCTAGAAATACCCGGTGATTCTTTATTGACATCATTTTAAAGAAAAAAAAATCCTACTGCTGATCTATTTATAATACGTGAATGAGAAAAATATGGATCAAGGCTCTTAGATCTATTTACTTCGTCGAAAAGAGGACAAAATTCTTTGAATCTTTCTTTCTTATTTTCGTTAGGTTCAAGTCTAGCGGAAATAATATTCTACGACTAACAACTCATTTATTTTCAAACCGATCCATTTACTATCTATTATCTGATTTACTAATCCTTTATATTGGAATGAGTCAATAGCCAAAAAAAAAACTTAGAATAAAGATAAAAGAAAAGATAAGCTTGTTTTGAAAGACTACTAGCCCACTGCAGACTCACAACAAATCGAGGCAAGAAAGAGATCGGACACCTAGCATACGGCAACTTCAGTGGGCTGTCACCATTTGCAAAAAGGAAAGTTGTAGAAGATTAATGCGATGGCCTGGTCCATTGGACCAGCCCATCATTAGTCAGCCCAAGTGTCTAAGCCCACAAAAAAAAAAAAAAAAAGTGCTTCTCTGATGAATCTTGGAAGGAACTAAAGTTTCAGGGCCATCAAGATCCTAGGGCTCTCTATAAATAGGACTACCCTGACCCTCCACCATGAGTACCACCCCTCCTTTGTCCCCTCTTTTTTCTCATTAAAGTTGCGGCCTACTGTTCTTTATAGTTGTCTAAAATCAAGACCGAGAATTATTGGAACTAAGATAAAGCCTTGATCCTACCTTCCTCTCTCTCTTTCCCCTCTGCCAATGGCCTTTGGCATTACCAGCCACTAGCTTCGTTGGAAATGCACCATGAAGCCTTTCTAGCCTTGATTTCTTTTATTCGACCACCAACACTGCCATCCTATTGATGCCAGAGCCCTGGTCAGGTCATCCACCTCCCTACGACCCCCCACACGACAAATCCGTTGGCGAGCGGCCAATGGCCAAAGATAAATCCATGGCCATCATCCTAGCCTAAAGCTTTCACCTTGTCATTGGGTTATCCACCTTCCTACGGCCTCCCACGACAAGTCCATAGCCGCTGGTGAGTGGCCAATGGCCAAAGACAAGTTCATGAACATCATCCTAGCCTAAGGTTTTGATATTGTCATGCCGAGTGCAGCCAATTCTTTTGATAGAATTGGCTAACAAGAAAGTCTAATGATGATTTAAACTCATATGTTTTGGTGTTCTATTAGTATATACCGCAAGACGATAACCGAGTCCGAATAGAAATTGGTTTTGGATGTTCAATTTTGTTTGAGACGGTATGATTATGTGATTGCCTGGTTAAGGGCCTGGCAAGGGAATTTCAAATTTTGTGAAGGCAAATGAAAAAGAGAGTACGTCTGAAGGGAAGATCCAACGAAACTTCCAAGAAATGAATCCGATTCTGATTGATGGCATAACGATTGCAAAATTGCTTACTGTTTCGAGAACAAAATATGCCGAGTTACTTTTTATTTTTATACTAAGCCGAAAGCACAAATTACGGACATTCTATTATATTATACCTGTGCAATTGCCAATGGGTTGGGTGGCCCACAACCCTTTAATAAAACAAGCCCGCCGTCAGCTAAAGCATCATAAGAGAGCATAATAATTTATTTAATTATACTTTGCTCTTTTGCCATGGTACATCATTAATTCAAAGTGATGACGGCGAAAACAAAATAAAAAATGACTCCATTATGGACATCTTATAGGACTCGAAAAAGCACTCAAACGTAATACTGGCTGGTACAGGAGGTGCCATAAAAATCTCAAAACCTTTAGTATACTATTCTTCGGCGACGAAAAGCCGCAGCCAGTATCCATCTAATTGGAAGGATCCCTGGAGTGATGCTGAGGGTCCGGTCCTCCGGGGCTTGGCCGCTTCGACTCGTACGCGCCAGGTGCTGTCTCTCCTGGGATAGGCGTTGTCGCGAACACCATCGTCTTCCCTGCCTCGTCCTCCACGAGCCCGTTGGTCAGCTCCTTTCGGTTTAGGACTCGAGATTCGGCACGCCAAATTGAGGTGATCACCAAAATGAGACACACACAAAACCTCAGACTTGCCATTTCTACTCCTTAGTTAGTAGGCCTATTACTAACAAGTGAGCAAGGGTCTTGGCATCCGGACTGCAGCTTATATACATCTCAACCAAGATTTTAATTAAGCCTATAGTTTATGGCCTAAGTAGAAGTGGAGTCCAAATGTGTGTTCATAATTTCTGTATCGGCTGGCTTGCACTTTTGTGCGCGGGAGAGTGGCTGGGCCCACGAACGGCTCCAGAGCAGGAGAAGAGAGGAAATAAAAAGGCCTCACAGACGGCTTGGGTTTGCCCCCACTTTCCAAGCTAGCCACTATGTATATATATATATACACACACACACGTCTGGTCCTTCGTGAATCTAAAACTCCAAGCTCAGAGAGGATATATACCTCGGACGTTTTATTATCATCCCACATCACTTCATTCTATGGGAAATGACTAAAGTGTGGATCCAGTCACTGGTGTGGGCTATAGATTATCTCATTTCCAAGGTGGGATGGACTAAACATATGAGGATGGCCAAATCATCGCCTACTCTCGTGAGCATTCCCATAGAGGCACGCAAGTATGGATATGTTATGGCTCCCTCGTTCAATTCCACTCAATGCTAGCCTCTGATTTGTGCTTTCTTCGCTCTAGCTCATGCCTATCCAATATTTTCCTTTTCAAGACCGCGGTGGTGCGAAGCTTAGCCAATGTAGAGTAGGACGAACCCACTTACCTAGTAATCGATTGAGGGCAACAAAGCATCGCAGCTTTTGAGGCCAATCGAGGGCCAAATGCGGCGGATATCATCACGTCCTCTCGGAGTTCCTGTCATATATGATATATGCTCTAGTGTTATTATGTTTCGAAATCAACTCCTCATGTGTTCCAAAAAATAATAGGTCTAACGTATTTTTCCAACTCATCAGCTGACTGACTGTTTCTTCGAGAGTTCGACTATAATTTAATATTTTTGGAAGTAACTCTCGGTATATATATTTAATGAAATGATGGAGAATTAAGTAGGGTGTCATTTGGAATCATTTTGAAGTCTTTTGCCGTCTCAAAAGCAACGCCACTTTCCGAGTTCAATGTCTTGGAAGAGAGACTAATCATGCTCCATAACAACCAGCGTCAAGCTCGAGCAAGTAGTCAGGTAATGCCAAAAGCCTTCTCTAGGTTGCACTCTAGCTATTATATCTCTGTGTTCGCGGTTTGGACCATCTAAATGCCATCTATGTTCCACACCGACCTAAATCTGACTAATCGTCAGAATTTCATTTTTTTTTTTTAAAAAAAAAAATGCTAACTAATGGCAAGGGTTTACGATAAGAAAGTCTCCACCATCACCATAACTTCAGTGCGTTTATCGTTAGTATTGGAAGTATTAAAAGATAAGCATGCTCCTGAATTCAATAGTGCTGAGGCCGGCGAATAGTCTTACATTCCTTACAAAATTGTGAATTCCGGGGCTTGGCGGCATCAATGAGGACGCAGAAGGTGCACGAATCACCCTCTAATGGAAAAGGTCGGCAAATCATTTGCCGACCTTTTTGGGCATTTTCCCCACAAACAAATGGATCCTAGCTCTAAATTTAGGGAGGTATGTAGGGGGGGTGCTTAATCTCTTGATTATAAGAAGCCTTCTAAGAAAAAAATTTGAGTCAAGCCTCCGTCCAGATCCAGCTTCTATTCTGGCTACATTGAAATATTTCTTAGGCATCATATTCTCATAAATTCTAGAAAAATATTTTAATGAGAAATTTTTTTTTTTGCGAGCCAAATGCACCCATGCAAAGATGAGAGGGATGGGTATGTGTGAGAGATGGCTGGCATAGGGATTTGGAGAGAGAATTTGAAAGAAGAAACATTTGGGATCCCTTTTATATAATAATAATAATAATAATAATAATAATAATAACGTCACCACGTCCTAGCTTCTTCCGCCACGGTCAGCTATTACTTTTAGATGGATCCAACAATATTGCAACGCATTCCAAAGCCCAAATTCGTAATACATTCCTAGAACGTGATTAACTTGTTTTGGTCAATAATAACTACGCTTGGCCTTGAAGCTCTTCAACAGGATTTGTGCCCACTGGTTGGCACTTCGCTTGAACCGACGGAAAAAGAAGAAGAAGAAGAAGAAGAAGAACAAGAAGACTCGGTCGAGATCTTTGACTCAATTAATATTAAAAATATTGTACAACTTTGATATAAAAATGTAGTTGGCAAATTTGATGTTTGGATACCTCAACCTAGGTTTAGAGGCTAAAATAATTTAGCTATAATTACGCGAGGATGAGTTTGCACATCCTATTTTGTGCGATCAGCGCAGAGATTATAGCTAGGATATTTTTGAATTACAAAAAATTCTTGCATTATTTCAACTATTTTTTTTTGACTGAATTATTCTTCAAAAATCGAGAAAGACATAACCATTCAAGTGTTCCGCTTAAACGTGAATTTTACAATTTATTATTGACGACTAATTTAAGAAACTTTATATATTATAAATTAGCAATACCATATAATGTGATATTTTTACTATCATTTGTTATTTTTGCCTCTTCTAAATTTATTCTTAAATAAATAAATTAAAAATATTTTGAAAAATCTATATTTTCTAGTTTTCTTATTTTTAGTTCTTTGTTATCCAATTTTTTTTCTAAATTTTAGATAATTTTTTTAATTTTTTTTTCAATTCCAAATCTTTAAATCCAACCAAATTGTTTCCAAGTGCCGAACTTGTGACTGTGGTAGAGGTCGATAAGGTGAAAGGAGACTTCCATTAAAAGGGCGGCTCATGTCATGGAGGATTTCTAATAATGTGGTTGAATTATGAAGAGACTAGGTCAGGTCAGGTTAATATTGTGTATGCTTATGGAAGTACTTTCTTGACTGTAATTTAGAAAAGTAAAAAAATAATTAAAAAAAAGAGTTGTATGATGCATATGACCCAGGGTGAAAGAGGTAATTAACTAGGAGCAAACTAAAGAAAAAAGTGAAAACAAACATGAGAAATATATTTCCATGGTCACTTTGTCCATATTCGAGACCTTTTGTGCTGCATCATTTTTTGCAGTGACCTATGTAATTTTATGATAAGGCAACAGTTTACAAGATCCATGAAAAGTGCCCAACTATCAAATGATTAATTGGGTGGCACCAACAAATATCAACAGAACGCACCAAACAAGTTTATAAATTTGGAGAAAAACCATCTATCTACTCAAGTTTTCTCAAGGTGAGCCCATAAGTCTGGCAGTTCTGAGTATAAACGACGTCCCAACTTCAATCACAATACAGAGTAAACCCGGCCTCGATTACAATTGTCACATGCCCTGTATGAGAACATAAAACAAAGTTCGTTCCAGGAACATGGACATTTTGAGCTCCACATGGAGACTGTAGCAATAGATTGTTCAAATGGTATATGGACGCTCTTAAGCGATGCAAGATTTATGTGGCACACTAATGCTATAGTAGCATGGCCAGAATTTTCATCCTAAAATTTTAATATATAAATTAAAATAAATAAATAAATAAATAAATAAAAATTTAATAGTATTATATTAAGTGAAAACGAAATCTTAAGGGATAGAGGAAAGAAGAAAAAAAAATATATAATAATAAAAATTTGAACCTACGACGTGGGGGCATAAAGGAAAAATTCAATATATAAATTAAAATAAATAAATAAATAAAAATTTAATAGCATTATATTTAGTGAAAGCAAATATGGGATGTAGGGGATAGAAGAAAAAAGAGAAAAAAATGTAATAATAAAAAATTAAACCTAAGATGTGGGGGATAGAGAAAAAATATAAGAATAAGAATTTGAACCTGCAACATCGAGGATGGAAGGTTGCGGTTCTAAATACTAAGCTAACAAAGATTTTTTGTACCATAAGAATTCCAAATTATATATATATATATATATAATTTTTTAGATAATATTTATATATGTTTAAGGGTATTGCACCTTGGGGTTCAATTGAACCCTCAAGTCAAAATGTAGCTCAGCCCCTAAGTGGCTATATCGACAAGCTAATGTTGCTTCAGTATATCATCCAATGATCATAGAACGCGTACATGCCAAGCTGATAATTATACAACTGGAAAAATTCAAATTCAACCACATTAAAGCAAACCAACTGCTACTTGGATGTCATAGCATTGACAAACGATCGAAATAATATGGACCCAGTCAACGTAAAATTTATAACAAAAATGCCGCGCCCTATTTCTCTTTCCGTTCGTGAATGGCACTGCTTCAATTCGTGACCGTTTTGACTAAAGTGGAAAGAATGGCCTGATGCAAATACCATACAGGGAAGAATGTCTCAGTTGAAAATCAAGAACTCTGTAAGATTTTGAACAGAACACCATGAATATTCACATTGATGCATAGAACAGCTGTCCCTTTCTTTTCCATTTCCGAATATAACATCTATTTACATTCCACATTCAAAAATATTCCAAAAAATTTACCTTCCATATCGGTGTCTATCCTAATCAAACCATCATCTCAAGATCCTTTTCCAAAAACCTAATTAGATGAACATTTGAAATCCATAGGAAAAAAAATTTCATTTATCGCATGAATCAAGTTTCAAATCAACAGTTCCATTCACATGATCACACAAAATTAAGCTGTAGCAACACCTTTCCCCTCAGCCATTCACCGTCATAATTTTTCATTCAAAGCTCAAGCACTAGCTAGCATGAACGGTACAAAGAGCTTACAGCAGATCAGCTGCTGGCTCACATAGGTGGTAATAGGATATCACCTTTTCTCAGTACTCAGACTGCAGTCTCTTAGCGAACCTCTGAAGGGCACGGATGTGCTGATAGTGAAGGTAAACAAGTTTCTGGTTAAAAAGAAAACAAGAAAAGGAAAAAAAAAAAAAGGAAATAGGTCAAAAATATGGAAGGATATCTTCTCCTCGAACATGGGATGGTTCAGCATCAGCAAAGCATTGTTGTTTACAATAGCACGAACTAGTAATTCCTTGGCTTCTTCATGCTTCTTTTTGAGCATGTTGCAGATCTGAAAAGATTATCATCAGCATTTCCGTTCTTTCAAGAACCAGTTGCATATATCAGTACGCAAAAATCTGGGTGAAAAATCTGATTAACATATCTGACATGTAGGAGTGTTATATTGCTTACAGAATTCTTATATTATATTTTGGTAGCATGGCCATGTGAAAATCAAACTGATACAGCTTCCCTCCAAGACAAAATTCATACAAATGATAATAGAATGGAGATACTGAAGATAAACATTTGACAATGGAGATTCGCGTTCAACAGGCACAACAGCAAGATTGGCCCACAAATCATGCGATGACTAGTTCTCTTAAAGGAAAGACTCTCTAAAGAGCAATCTTAAAAATCAACATTAGATTGGGAGAGTCGATTTTATGCATCTTCTCACACATCAGGAAGAGCCAATTAATTTTCAATTTTTCCAGCTTCAGTGCATCATGAAGTAATGGATTAATAAGGCTTCAATAATGTTTCAGTGCTCACATCCTTCAGTGGGGTTGCCAGCCAGCTGGGCAGCTGGTCATCAAGCACGCATAATACCATTTATCAGACCACATCATGAAAGAGAGCAATTAGACAAGGCCAAACTGATACTAGCCATTACATCAAGTCAAATATCCCGGCCAATTCAACCAGGATTAAGCAAGCAAGTTCATGATTAGACAGGTAAAATTATATGATGGTCCATGATGCATGTGTGGCTAAGAACACAAAAGAATAAAAAAAAGAAAAAGTTCATTGAGAGTAGAAGATGTAGAGAATCCCATCTAGCTTTGGTACCATGTGGCAAAAACTACACACCCTCTGACGATATGTAGAATGGCATGATGACTTGTGGAATAAAATGGGCCGGTCCGGGATCATCTTGAACAGGCACCAAACATAGAGATGAACTTGCAAGAAGAAAAATTATTGAAGAGAGAATAAATTTGGAGAGAGAACAAAATTGTTTTCTTACTTAGAGAAAAAAATAAAGGCGACAAAGAACAAAGCTCGGGTCTCTATTTTTTTAAGATTCACACAACAAAACTCTCCATAACTCTCATGCCATTTTTCTTTACATACATTGCATGTATGCATGCATATGAGCTATGGATGCCTCCTCTCTCTCTTATTAACGAGTCTAACCCTCTCTAAAACTAACACTAAAACAATTGGGACACCTCAGCCACTAGCCCAACACCACTAAAAAAAAAAAAAAAAAAACCACTATATTATACTGTTATGTAAACCAATTGAATCCCACTAGTAATAGACTATGTATCTGTTGATTCTTGGGCTCAATCAAGCTAACATGGATCAGCACTAAAAGCAAAATTAAAAATACGATATCAATGCCAGCTGGTATATGCAGGATTTGAACAAATCTTATCAGATCTATCTGGGATCATCCTTATAAAAACCTTCTTCAGTCTTCACCTTTGGAACTTCAGTAACTAATAAGACTACAAAACCAAATGTTTTCAGATCTATTCTTACGCTATCTGGGTTATTTATTGGTCTTCATCACTTTCACCCAGCAAGTCTGCAGAAATTCGAACCGTGCACCTTACTCAGTCTTTTTGGACATGCTCATAATATCACAATCTGTTCTTGGTGCTTTTGCTTATTATTTGTGCAACCACTAACTTTTACTGAATGTACTCATTAAAACTTCATTTTAGTTTTACCCAAGGTTTTCATCTCTACCGACATCTTGGTTTGTCCTGGTACAGGGCACCTTCCAATACGAGATATGAAAATATTGATCCCAAAAATCTCAGAACAATATAAATGATATGACTATATTGGGCAAGATATTTTGCCACATAAGCAAAAGCATAGGCCAAGGTTAAACAAAGATAGCAATATTATCAGCCAATATTTTTGTTTATATTGACAATATAAAAGAGAATTGCTTATTTCTTAATCTGTTCTAATCAATTTCTCAGTTGAGATAACTGAGATTATCTGATATCTCAATATCTTGTCCAAGATGAAAAATAGCCCAAATAAGCATATATAAAATAACTTTTCTAACATAAGTACATGAAATGATAATTTGTAATCATTTATATTTTTTTCTTATTTATTTTGGTATTTGTTGGGGATAAACCCCGCTCCTGCCGAAGTTCAGCTTGATGCTTAGCCTAATGCAACCGATAATCATGGAAGAGCTTCAACGGCCGAACCTTAGCCGAACTCTTTCAGCCGACCGAGCTCCCCAGCGGCTGAGCCCCAGCCGAACCCCTTCAGTCGATCGAACTCCCCAGCGGCCGAGCCTCAGCCGAACCCCTTCAGCCGGCTAAACTCCCCAACGGCCGAGCTCCAGCCGAACCCCCTTCAGACGACCGAACTTCTCAGCGGCCGAGCCCTAGTCGAATCCCCCAACAACCGAATTCCTGCCGAACTCCCCAGGAGCCGAACTTTTCCCAGACATTTTCTGCAATCGGACTCCTACAAGAGCCAAACTCCCTCCGCACTCTTTCAGTCGGACGCCTATAGGAGCCGAACTTCTCCTTCAGTCGGACATCTACAGAAGCCAAACTCCTTCCGGATTGCTCCTACAGTCGAACTTCTCCAGGAGTCAAACTCCTTCCGAATTGCTCTTGCAGTCGGACTCCTCTAGGAGCCGAACTTCTTCCAAAATTCTCCTTCAGTTGGACGCCTATGGAAGCCGAACTCCTTCCGAGCTTCTCCTCCAGTCGGACGTCTATAGAAGCCGAACTCCTTCCGGATTGCTCCTGCAGTCGGACTACTTCAGAAGCCGAACTCCTTCCGGATTGCTCCTGCAGTCGAACTCCTCCAAGAGCCGAACTCCTTCCAGAATTCTCCTTCAGTCGGACGCCTACGAGAGCCGAACTCTTCCCGAGCTTCTCCTTCATTCGGAACTTCTCCAGAAGCCGAACTCCTTCCGAATTGCTCCTGCAGTCGGACTCCTCCAGGAACCGAACTCCTTCCAGAATTCTCCTTCAGTCGGACTCCTATGGAAGACAAACTCTTTCCGAACTTTCCCTTTGGCTGAACTCCTCCAAGAGCCGAACTCCTTCCGGACTTCTCCTTCAGTCGAATTCCTCCAACGGATTGCTCCCGGATAATCCCCTCCAGACGTATTCCTTTCAGAAGTCGGAACTCCTTTAAAATTGATATATGCCGAAGTCCACCAACCAACACTTGCTTCCTCAGAGCTACGACTATTAAATCTCGACGAACGGTCACCATCAATCTGCCATAGGCGACGCTACAGGCGGCGCCCTCCCTCCATGACAGACTCCATCAGACCTCAAGCGGCCCGCTACCGAATGGTATGGCTGTCACCATCAGCCTGACGATATCTTCCTCTCCGTATCGAACTCTATCAGGCCTCGAGCAGTCCGCTACCAGACAACTGCAGCTGTTACCATCAATCAAGCTCCGCCTATAAAAAGGAACCCTTCAGATACGTTTTCTCTAAGCTCTAAGCTCTCTTCTCTTTCCCAAAACTCTGCCGAACTCTCGCCTGAGTACTCCATTTCTATTGGCGAGAAGAATTGACTTAATTGTCAAAGGGTCCCACCGAAGCCACCACCACCAACTCCGGATAGAATTTTGTTTTGTAGGTGTCTGGCGGCGACCTCGTCCTCCTCCACTCCAGCTCGTCCTGGCGTCAACCAGATTCTGCACCAACAGAATTGGCGCTGGAGGAAGGAACCTCTGTCTCTGACGTACCCTTGTTCTTAAAGGAGTGCTCAGTCGATCCTGCCGACCTTCTCTAAGGTTCATCTCTATCCTCTTCTTCAATTCCAAAAAATGCCTCAAAAGAAGGCAACTATCTGGAGATCTACCGCTTCTGTCGTCAGATCTGAGCCAGACCCATCCATTCCTGCTCCATCACCGGCACTTCAACCTCCACCTCCACCGACGGCCATGGTAGATCCGAAATAGTTCAACCTGCTAATGCTGCGGGTTCAGGGCCTCACCGAGATGGTGCAGACCATGTGACAGCCTCCGACGATGACTCCACCAGGTAACCCACCATCAAGATATCGGAAATCGGTCCCAAGGAAGAACATTTGGCCTAGCATACCCATTGCCCTTAGGAAGAAAAAATAGAGAGCAAAGGATCCGCGTTCGGATCATGATTCTCCTCCGAAAGAGAAACAGAGAGTAGAAGTTCTCCCCCAGGAGGTTTCACAGGAGGACGGAATGAAGTTCGACCACGCTCACGACCTCCCTCCGAGTGCAAGCGAGGCCGAACCCCCCCTCGAGCTCGTCATTAAGGAAGCCCCGATAAAAGAGCATGAAGTTCTCCTCCAGGAGGTTTCACAGGAGGGCGGAATGAAGTTCGATTGTGCTCACGGCCTCCTCCCGAGTGCAAGTGAGGCCGAACTTCCCTTCGAGCTCATCATCAAGGAAGCCCCGTCATTAAGGGAGCCCCGACAAAAGGGCTTGAAGTTCTCCCTCAGGAGATTTCACAAGAGAGCGGAATAAAGTTCGGCCATGCTTATGACCTTTCCTCGAGCGCAAGCAAGTCCGAACTCCCCCTCGAGCTCATCATCAAGGAAGCCTCAACAAAAAGGCATAAAGTTCTCCCCCAGGAGGTTTCATAGGAGGGTGGAATGAAGTTCGACCGTGCTCACGGCCTCCCCTCGAGCGCAAGCGAGGCTGAACTCCCTCTCAAGCACGTCATCAAAGAAGCCCCGATAAAAAGGCATGAAATTCTCCCCCAGGAGGTTTCACAGAAGGGCGGAATGAAGTTTGGCCGCGCTCACGACCTCCCCCCGAGCGCAAGCGAGGCCGAACTCCCTCTCGAGCTCGTCATCAAGGAAGCCCCGACAAAAGGGCATGAAATTCTTCCACAAAAGGTTTCATAGGAGGAGGGAATGAAGTTCGGCCACGCTCACGACCTCTCCCCGAGCGCAAGCAAGGCCGAACTCCCCTTCGAGCTCGTCATCAAGGAAGCTCCGACAAAAGGGCATGAAGTTCTCCCCCAGGAGGTTTCACAGGAGGACAGAATGAAGTTGGACCGTGCTCACAACCTCGCTTTGAGCGCAAGCAAGGCTGAACTCCCCCTCAAGCTCGTCATCAAGGAAGCCCCGACAAAAGGGCACAAAGAAGTCCTCCCCCTAGAAAGTTTCACAACTACGCCCCCCTCAATGTTTCACAGACGCCGATCTGAAGCAAGCCAATGGCGCTACCGCAGCTAGAACCACCAATGAGGGAGGAATAACAAGGAGATCAGCCGCCTCCTGGCATCATCAATGCTATCTCTGGGGGCTTGATACTTCGGCGAGCTGTCGTCTTCCAACCTCAAAGCCAAGAGAAGCTTGCTCCAAATTGAGAAGACCAGCATAAAATAGAGAAGATCGTCCGATCTGGGGCTTACCGCCTGAAGAAGTTCGGAGGAACAACGCTCAAACGACCTTGAGACTTGGAGAATTCGAGAATGTTATACCGGTAATTTTTCTTCAATAAAACTCCATTTCAATATTATTGTTTCTTGATGCAAAAACTATCCGATGACAGAAAAGAAGCAATCGATAGTGGCCATATTAGGAACAGGAGGAGAATCTCGTCCTAATATGAGCAAGTCGAAGGCCTCGTTCATTTTAGACGAGATAGGAGGAGAGGCCCTGACAACGGTCCTTATGTGCCCCCATAGTTCATTAAGAACAGAAGGAGAATCTCGTCCTAACGTGAGCAAAGTCGAAGGCTTCATTCATTTTAGACGAGATGGAGGGAGAGGCCCTAACAACGGACCTTATGTGCCCCCATAGCCCATTAGGAACAGGAGAAAAACCTTGTCCTAATGCGAGCAAAGTCGAAGGCCTCGTTCATTTTAGACGAGATGGGAGGAGAGGCCCTGACAACAGCCCTTATGTGCCCCCACAGTCCATTAGGAATAGAAGGAGAACCTCGTCCTAATGCGAGCAAAGTCGAAGGCCTCGTTCATTTTAGATGAGATGGGGGGAGAGGCCCTGATAATAGCCCTTATATGCCCCCACAGTCCGTTAGGAACAGGAGGAGAACCTCGTTCTAACGTGAGTAAAATCGAAGATCTCGTTCATTCTAGACGGGATGAGAGGAAAGGCCCCGACAACGGCCCCATTATGTCCGACAACCGTAGGAGATAAGATCTTCTTTAACCTCAGTTGCTGGAGATAAGATCTCCCCCAAGCTTCACCTTCAACCTTGGCTATCGGAGATAAGATCTCTCCCAAGCTCCACTTTTGACCTCGACTGCTAGAGATAAGATCTCCCCTGAGCCTCAGAGCCTACACCAACAGGAGATAAGATCTCTTTCAACCTCGACTACTGGAGATAAGATCTTTCCTGAGCTCCTTCAACCTCGATTGCTGGACATAAGATCTTCTCCGAGCTTCTACGTCAACAGGAGATAAGATCTTCTTCAACCTCGACCGCTGGAGATAAGATCTCCCCGAGCTTCTACGTCAACAGGAGATAAGATCTCCTTCAACTTCGATTAATGGAGATAAGATCTCCCCGAGCTCCACCTTCAACCTCGACTGCTGGAGATAAGATCTCTCCCGAGCTTCAGAGCCTATGCCAATAGGAGATAAGATCTCCTTCAACCTCGACCGCTGGAGATAAGAGATCTCCTCCGAGCTCCATCTTTAACCTCGATTGCCGGAGATAAGATCTCCCCCGAGCTCCACTTTCGACCTCGACTGCTGGAGATAAGATCTCCTCCGAACGTTCAGAGCCTACGCCAACAGGAGATAAGATCTCCTTCAACCTCAGCTGGAGATGAGATCTCCCCCAAGCTTTAACTACAACTTCAACCTCGGTTGGAGATAAGATCTCTCCCGAGTTTTAAAGTCTACATCAACAGGAGAGATCTCCTTCAACCTCGACTGGAGATAGGATCTCCTCTGAGCTTCAACGTCTGCGTCAATAGGAGATGAGATCTTTTTCAACCTCGGCTGGAGATGAGATCTCCCCCGAGCTCAACTTCAACTTCAACCTCGGTTGGAGATGAAATCTCTTCCGAGCTTCAATTACAACTTCAATCTCGGCTGGAGATAGGATCTCCCCCGAGTTTCAAAGTCTACATCAACAAGAGAGAAGATCTCCTTCAACCTCGGTCGGAGATAAGATCTCCCACAAGCTTCAACCGCAACGTCAACAAAAGACAAGATCTCCCTGGACCTTGGCTGGAGATCGGATCCCCCCGAGCCTCAACTTCAATGTCAACCTTGGCTGGTGATAAGATCTCCTCCGAGCTTCAACCTGAACTGGCGCAGAGCCCTGAAAAGGACTTCGACGGTCGTCCTTTTTGTACTCCCTTCCTTCGAGTTTCGAACTCGAGAGTGGAAGGGACTATTGTTGGGGATAAACCTCGCTCCTACTGAAGTCCAGCCTGATGCTTAGCCCAATGCAATCGGTAATCACGGAAGAGCTTCAGCGATCAAACCTTAGCCGAACTCCTTCAGCCGGTCGAACTCCCCAGCGGTCGAGCCCCAACCGAACTTCCTTTAGCCAACCGAACTTCTCAGCGGCCAAGCCCTAGTCGAATCCCCCAACGGTCGAATTCTTGCCGAACTCCCCAAGAGCCGGACTTCTCCAAGAGTCGGACTTCTCCAGGAGCCGGACTTTTTTCAGACATCTGCAGTTGGATTCCTACGAGAGCCGAACTTCCTCCGCACTCCTTCAGTCGGACGCCTATGGAAGCCGAACTCCTTCCGAGCTTCTCCTTCAGTCGGACGTCTACAGAAGTCGAACTCCTTCTGGATTGCTCCTACACTCGGACTCCTTCAGAAGTCGATCTCCTTCCGAATTGCTCATACAGTCGGACTCCTCCAGGAGCCAAACTTCTTCCAAAATTCTCCTTCAGCTGGACGCCTACGGGAACCGAACTCTTTCCGAGCTTCTCCTCCAGTCGGATGTCTACAGAAGCTGAACTCCTTCCAGATTGCTCCTACAGTCGGACTCCTTCAGGAGCCGAACTTCTTCTAGAATTCTCCTTCAGTCGGACGCTTATGAGAGCCAAACTCCTTCTGAGCTTCTCCTTCATTCGGACTTTTTCAGGAGCCGAACTCCTTCCGAATTACTCCTGCAGTCGAACTCCTCTAGGAGCCGAACTCCTTCCAGAATTCTCCTTTAGTCGGACTCCTACGGGAGCCAAACTCCTTCCGAACTTTTCTTTCGATCGAACTCCTCTAAGAGCTGAACTCCTTCCGGACTTCTCCTGCAGTCGAATTCCTCCAGCGGATTGCTCCCGGATAATTTTCTCCAAACGTATTTCCTTCAGAAGTCCGAACTCCTCTGAAATTGATATATGTCGAAGTCCACTAATCAATGCCTGCTTCCTCAAAGCTACGGCTATTAAATCTCGATGAACGGTCGCCATCAATCTGCCACAGGCGACGCTACAGGCGGCGCCCTTCCTCCATGACAGACTTCACTAAACCTCGAGCAGCCCGCTATCGGATGATATGGCTATCACCATCAGCCTGACGATACCTTCCTCTCCGTATCGAACTCCATCAGTCCTCGAACGGTCCGCTGCCAGACAACTGTAACTGTCACCATCAATCAAGCTCTGCCTATAAAAAAGACCCTCCAGATACGTTTTCTCTAAGCTCTAAGCTCTCTTCTCTTTTTCGAAACTCTGCCGAACTCTCTCCTGAGCACTCCATTTCTGTTGGTCAGAAGAGCTGACTTGATCATCGAAGGGTCCCGCTGGAGCCACCACCACCAACTCCGAACGAAATTTTATTTTGCAGGTCCCCGACGGTGACCTCGTTCTCCTCCACTCCAGCTCGTCCCAGTGTCAACCAGATTCTGCACCAACAGTATTCATGCTCAAGTAAATGAAAATGCAACTTTTTCTAACAATTGTTGATGTAAACTAATAATCCCGAACTATGATGATTTTGTTTAACACAATATTTTTGCTAATTCTTAATTTTATCTTAAAATTATAATAAGTTTGAATACTTAAATTGTTGCATTAATTAATAATGTAATACGTGTGTATTGCGATGTGTAATAAATGTTCCATCTTAACTTGGCAGTGAACTTTACAAGGAATAGTTACCCTCCACTTAACCATCCATATAATTTATTTTATATTCAAAATCTTGATCTAAGTTATTGTTCTCATTTTCAATATTACATTATCATATAATGTTCTTTATTAATAATTTATTTTCACATTATAAATTATGTGAGATTTACTATTTCATATTTTATATGCACTATAATATGAATATTAGTAAAAATTAATTTTTAAGTCAAATTCTAGCCTTGGCCAATCTTACGATATCTCAATTGAGACGACAAGATATATTACCCAAGAAATGCTGTCTCAGTTTAAAAGACAGTCCAGTCGAATTTCACTAGTAAACAGATTGTCTTGGCCAAGATAAACCAAGATCTCGATTTATCTCGACCCCTGCCAAGATGACCAAGATCTCTGCCTTTAAACAACTTGATTTTACCGCACCTACCTCGCTGATGCAGTGGTAGACTCATGTTCATTATTTCATTGGTTCTTTTCCACCGATCTTGTTTATTAAGCAGAAACCTGCTGTTTCACCAAAGGTTTGCTACGATAAGATGCAACAAAATATTTTGATAACCAAGCTAAATAGGCAAGGCATGTGCTTGAGTCCGTCTTAGAGATATCCTCTCCTTGATTTTGCTAGTACAATTAGGGATCTCAAAAACTACTTAAGACATTGAAAACATTCTTAAAAACTCAAGTATCATCCCAAAAACCTTGAAAAATAAGAACCTGAATTATAAAACATAAGCAATGTGAGTATACAGTCTTTATGATAGAGGAAAGATTATTTAAGCAACAAGATGATTTGTGGTTAAAGAAAATAAAAATTAAATCAGGTCTTACGTTTTGGTGCTTGATTTTTCTGCAATCCTTACTCGCTGTGCCATGGAGGATGTCCATGTACAGAATTCCTTGCATGGCATTAATATCATCTACCATAAATCCAGAGGGTTGCACAGTGCTTTTGCATGGTTAGAGGTCCAACATTGTCAGCATAGGCCTTCTTCCTTGTAGCTGTTCATGCAAAGATCATGCAACCACTACAGCTGAGATCTCTAATCATCTATTTCCTATAAATTCTATTAAGCACACTTCATGCTGATATCCGAATACCACAAGAGAAATCCCTTGGATGGATGAAAGTTCTTGCCTTTACTCTTTCCCAGAGACCAAACCCCCAGCTTTTTATCAGCTTGAGAGAGTATACAAAATAGTTTTGTCCTCGCATGCACTTTTTTCCCTCCCTTCTTTTTTCTCTTTTTTCCTCCAATGAGGGTGATGCACTCATCTGGACCACTTATACATGTCTTCATTCTCCCTCTTTTGCCATTTTATTCAGGAATTCAATTTTACTGAGATTCTATTTTGTAACTTTGGATCAATTTTCTCTATCTCCCAGTTATAGATCACTAGTTTCTTCATAAATATCTGATTATACACAGCAACATGTGGTGATAGGAATCAGGGATTATGCATGTATTTCAGAAGGAAGCATCGCTAAATCCTAACCCTAATTTTTGTGGGCTTAATTTTTTGTGGATTTATTTAGGTTATTTTATTTTGTTGAAAATTCTAATTTTATTAGAACTCTGTAAAAAAGAATTCTATTAGAGTCCAAATCAGTTATTAGAATCCTATTATGTTATGTTTTAGTTTCTCTATTTAAAGGCTCCATCTGTGTGGAGAAAAGCATATTTGAACTATTGATTGAAAAATTGAGTGAATTAAATTCTTGAGATTTGTTCTTTCTTTTCAATTTTCTCTTCTTTCTTTTCTTTTGGTTTTGCATCATGTGGCCTAGGAGAGAGGACTAACTTTGACAATAAGTGAAAACTAGAAGAAATATATATTAGCAATACTATTAATTAAAACATATAAAAATTAAATAATGCAACATCATAGATGACTTTATAACTAAATGTCTGCAGCAATGCATACAATCTAATGAAAACTTGAAAGCAAAAAATGATCAACTACCGTTGCATTTAGTCAAGCAATATCTTCAATTCTTATTTTACAGACAAGAAAAAGCACACTTCTTTGCCTATCATGACAAAAGGGTCCTACTTTAGTTTACTGTTATTAAAGAAATGGCGAGGAAGATGTGAGAAAAAGTAGGAGTCTAAAACTCATAATATGGTAATACAAATGGATGCTCCAATTAGATAAGCTAGTGATTGTAATTTTCATGATGCAATTTGAATATTAACAAGAACAAGAAACTGTGTCCATCCCTAATGTTCTAGAACAAACAAGGAATTGGGAGAAACGGGTGTGCTATTATAACTCATGTTTAGGGAGTCAGTTACTCAGAAAAAATATAGAGTCCAATCAAGAGATGCCACGAAGACTAGAAAGCCCGTTCAGCATAATTTAGTACAGTGCTATATATCAAATTTAAAGCCAAACTTAACATTTAATAGAAGTTGCACTTTAGAATCATTTTACCTCATACAAAAGGACTAACAATGAAGTGGTAAGAAATACATAATATACTCACACCATCAAGTTCCTTTACAGAGGCTTCAGCTTTTTCCACATTTCCATCATTTTCTATCAGTGCATGCACTTCGAAATCCATCATGCTTCCCACCTCAGGAACACAATTCAGAGAAGTTCCATTGTCAACAGACAGATTGCTGTGAGGAGCTTCCAGCTTTCGAGTTTCTGAAGCCTAACCATGAGCAAAGCAATATAAATATAATGATAATATTAGACTTATTATCGTCACAATAAGTATGATTTGTAGTGAAGGGGCCTTGAAAATTAATTATTAAGCTTGTTTCAAGTATCTACCACCTCATTGTCCAGTTTTGGGGATGCTTCTGATGGTTTCCTGCACAATATGACAGCACATTCATCATAATCAAAGAACTTGCTATCGGTAGTAATGATCCTCAATGTTCATTAGTGCAAAGGAACCTTCTTTCAGTAGAAGAGTCCATAATACGTTTTAAAGGCTTTAAAGTCTTTGCATCTGCTTTTGCTTCCTGAAACAACATACAAGCATTGATAACAGTATACAGACAAATTTGGAGTGAGAAAAAAAACTGAAGGTAGTGATTTGCTTTTCACAAAAAAGCACCATGTGATTTCAGAATTTGTGAAAAATACATTCATAGAACATACTTATGCAGATGTTACTAGTATGTCCAAATTCTCAATTTCATGAATAGCCTGATCACAAAAAGAGGCCATGTGATACATGAACTTAAGGCAGTTATATTTTGTATTTTATTCCTGAATGTTATACTTGCATGAAGCAACACATTGAAAAAGAAAAATAGTCGAAAGATGGATTAAAGCAAGATCTTATGATCTGTAGGTACATAATGATACAGTGAACAAAAAATGGGTTGACTTTTAATTTGTGTAGATAAGAGAGACTTCCTTAATGCCTTTGTAATACTCTATAAGATTTTCATAATGCTCCACATCAAATGCCCATTTCAGATGTCAACATAAGAAATCAAAGGTGATTAGTGGCCCAACCAAGTTGACATGGTAACATGTTTAACTGATAAAGGTCATGATATTAGATGATGTAAACTCAAGATAAGAATTATAGCATATGAAACAAATGCACTAGAAGAGAATTAGTATTTGACAAGTTGGAGATAATTTGATGAGGAACTTCTTTTTTCAGTGTCAGCTGCAAAAGCCAGAGATAGCCTAGATGCTTGTGATCTGTGTTTTGGGGAGCTGGAAAAAGAAAAGAAGGCTTAAAAAGTCTGAATGAAAGGTAGGCTTTATGGAAACCTCCTTTGATAGAAAGATACAGGTATATAGCCCCTGACATGAATGATGGCCGCCATGAGATTCATAATAGTTGGGATGAGGCTTTTCTTAAAAATTCAGTTGTTTTTTCCACTCATTTTACGATTTTGAGTTTTTCCAATCACTAGTATGTGAAATTTGTCCAAACTTCCGTGGAACAGATCAAAGTAAATGAGGGGATTTACCACTCAAAAATCTAGTCTTCTCAAGCAATCAAATGTCTATAAAGGAGGCCTTCATAGAGCCTCATGTCGTTGCTGATTCCTTGTAATGGTTTTCCTCTATTAGTACCTATTCTTGCTGACTTCTAGCTTGCACTGTTACTTCTCTCTTTAGTATCTTTGGTACTTATTGTTATATTGCATCACCTTTTTTTGTCAGAGAACTCCTTTGTTATTTTTTTTTAACCCTCAAAGCTGGTCTTCCACATCATCTTCATAAAAGAAAGGGAAATCCAGTTTCTTGTTAAAATTAGAGATTTTCTAAAGCATATATTGGCATCATGTTTGTTTTAAGCAAAAATGCAAACTAGAAGCAGAAAATTCATCCTATCAAACACATCCAGTGATACAAATGTGTAGAAGATAAAAGAATAAACACCATCTACATTCCATTAGTTCGCAATATTATATCGATAACAAGTAAGCAAAAGTATAAGGGACCTCCAGTGTCTTGCGCTTTAAAGGTGGGCTTAACAGTGCATGTTTCTCTATGATAACAGGGTTGGCCACCTTGGGGGTTAAGTTTCCCTCCAAAAGCCTTACTGATTTTATTTCTTTCTGCATCATGGAATTTGAAATTCTGCTGTTTATTTTTGTTCTCCTACACCCATAATCATTTTGATATTAAAAAAAATCTTCTAGTAATCAATGTCAGTAAATCAAACCATAGTTGGAGGGAAAAGATGCAGGTAGTCTACCTTGATGTCATCAAGCCAGATATATCACATTTTTTGTCATCTTTTGGAGTGATATCTTTCCCTTCAAAGGAAATGTCCTTGAAGACTTTTAAAGGTGCATAGCCTGAAACAACATTAGGAGTCGCCCTCTTTGCACGGTTACTTGCAGTAGTCCTCTGATGGAAGTGGGAAGGATGAAGCTGGAAACTGCAAGGAATACATACAGGTTCTGAGTGCAAAACAAGTCATCATATTCGAAGAGTAAAAAAATCAAAACTATATGCAAGCAAAAATATTTGGCTTTTTGCTGATTAAATAATAAATTGATTGAATTATTAAAAGAGTTAAATTAGAAAAATTACAAAATATGTTTCATGAATATCAAGATCCTTAGATTGTATAATAAAAATGAAGCATTGAACATACTAAAAGGGTAGAAGAGAAAAGAATTTGTTATCGTTAAAATAAAAGAAAGAAAATTTGAAATAATATTATCCAACCCAGAATGACAGTGTCATCTGCTCAGGTCAATTGGAAATAAGTGTAAGAGGCAGTTGCAATTAAAAATATTTATTATGTCCCATCACGGTTTTGGGCCATCACTGTTATAAAGCCAAAAAATCATTACTAAAGACATGGAGCTTAGTTGAAAATTTAAAGGGATAATTTCCATCATGTAGTTACCAACTTTCCCTTCAAAAGGTGTGGCAGAATACTTGGGAGATAGTGGGAAACTCTTATAGTAATGTGTTAATAATAGACCATTCCGAAACCAAGAAATCAGTTTTCTCCAGACTTGGAAAATAAAAAATTTACAAGACATGCTGATAGTGAAAAATGTGGATAAGGCAAATTCCATGGTGATGGCAATTAAGACAGACAATGCCCAGCACTGTTTCTTGGATCTTATTTTGCTTCTGTTATAGTGATGCCTTGTTGGCTTCTTCCTTTGACCTTCTTTGGCCCTTCTTTGTTTCATTTTGCTTTCTTTCCAAAATCAAGGTGAGGGTTCTTCCCAAATTCTCATAACAGAGAGTAAAACAAGTCATGCATCACTTATGGTATTGAATATCCCTAAAGTTATTTCTTTGTGGTTTTAAAGAAAAAGCTTTGACAGTAACTAGCTGTGAAAGACTTTAGATTATCACAGTCATGTTCAACAAAATACTTGAGCATATAAACAGGTTATTTAATCAGCTTGGGCAAGTCATGTAAGGGTTCCTCACGGAGAAGTATCATTGTCTTTATTACTTCTTTCGCTTTCCAAGAGAAATGGCACACTTGTTTTTAAAGATGGATCATCAGACTTCAAAATGCCACCCTCTTGATTTTGAGCTAGTTCATCATGTGGCTTGGATTCTCTGCAGTAGGAAAAGGTAGAAAAAGATTATTTATTCAACCTATTTAGACAGTTGCAAGATTAGATATTGGAAACTTACTGTAGTTTACCTTTTTGCACTTGTAGGATAGACTGCCTTCTGAAGTGTTGATGCCATAGTTGGTTGAGATAGACTGCCTTCTGAAGTGTTGACAGACCTTAATTGTAAAGCAGATGCTCCTTTCTCTTTTGTTGACAGGGACTGAACTAATCCGGAAACCCTGCATAAGATATGCTGCCATATTCAGCAAAGTAGCCCTAAAGCAGGCTCTACTGATAATAGTCTTCTAAATAAAATATCCATTGAGCGACTTTCATGTGAGTGTATGCTATTTTTATCTCTAAACTCTCTGCTAACATGTATTATAATATTACCCAGGAGATACAAGCATGCAATATATGGGATAACATAAGTGATTACATAACAGTAATTAGTAGGATAACATTTTTTTCTGATGCAATCTTGTGCTGGAGATTTTGTTCGAAGGCCAGATAATATACGATGTCGAAAGATTAGCAAAATATTGGGCAGGTTAAGTCATAATGCAAGAGGATGTGCAGATTCTAAAATCAAATGAAGCAAATCTTGGACTTATATAATTGATCATTTTCAGCAAAAGAAATGATGACATATATCATGAATAAAGGTAACTAGCATAAGTGTTTCCTGATACAACTGAATTATGAATGTCGATACACAACTCACTTATTTGATGGCAATCGAAGAAAATTTGATCTTTGGCCCTGCTTCTCTCCAGTATTCTTCATTGCAGGAGCATGTTTCTGTGAGACAAAAGAGTTTTCGACATCATTTTTATCTTGATTTGATTCACTACAAGTTGTGCTTGATCCAGAAACCTCACTTTGGTTCCCTCCATGTTTCTGGAACTTGTGACTAGTATCTAGTGATTCTGCTTTATTTTTTGGCATCCAACATCTTGAGCTATATGAATTCATAGGGCTAGAATTCCTGGATTGTAAACTATCTACTGATTTCATACTACTCTCTTGTTCCCTGGCTATATTCTCTGTTGCAGAAACCAGAGTAACAAAGTCTGCTTGAGTTTGATGAACTTTTGCTTGCATTGAACCATCACCAGATACAGAGAGGAGTGCGAAATCTTGGGGAGCTTTTTCAGAACTTGGCTTTATGGGGCATTTTCCATCTGATTTTTCTATGGGCTGCTGACAAATATGAGTTTCATTTTCATTTTCTCTAATAACAGTTTGCTTCTCGGTAGATGTCTGTGCTTCAGGACGCACATCATAATGCCCAAGATTTGAGATGGAAGGGTTAGCATTATCTACCATGACAGGATCTGTAAAATGAGCAGGTTTTGAAGTGGCCATATTTTCTTTATTTGGTATTATCTTAGTTCCACTGGGATTCATGATTGAATTATATCTGGAATCTATGCCCTTGTCAAGCTTTATAGAGCAGTCAGGTTCAATATCATCCATGCATTTACTAAGCTTCTTTTCTCCTTTCATCAACTTTGAGTCAAGATCAAACTTATCCAACCTGGATCCAAAAGAAATATATGGATTAGAGAAGTAATATTATAGGACTGATACAGACTATTTTGATAGCAAATATATCACAACAATAATTTATAGAAGAAATTTCAACATATAAAAATAATAATCTTTGACATAACAGGTGTGCAACACACATACTCATTAAAATCAAAAGAAAAGGAGAATTTGTCTTTTTTCGATTCCTGCTTTCCCAGAAGAAATTCTTTGGAAGACTTTTCGGTGGTCTTTCCAGTCTTGTTTACTGGGCTAGAGAAGTCCAGATCAGACATATCCATTTTGAATGATGATAGTTTGTCAAAGTCACTGCCAAGCTCAAAGTCGTCACTGGTTTCAAGGCTGCACTGTCAGCATCCTTTTATGGAAAAACTTGATAATTTTTTTGGAAGGTAGGTTACAAAAATGAGATGCTTTTTCAGATGATCAAAACTTTAACTTACAGATATTTAAATTAAAGCAAGTGGGAAACTATAAAAAGAACACACTCACAGTTTGTCAAAGTTAAAAGATTTTTTCCCAATCCGAGTAACTGTTTCCACATCAAAATCTATTGCGTCCTTTCCCATTTTTGCTGATGACCAAGAGCTAAGGAAATCATTTCCAAAATCTTCATCTGCTCAAAGCAGAAGTGAACATCACATTTCTGATCAACTCAACACCACGATATGTTTTAGAATACGACCGTAAACAAGTAAGCATAACTTAAAACAGTCAAATCACTGCCTTGTATGCTATAAACCTGTTTGGTTGTTTCTCAATATGGCATCCACTATTTGCCGGCTCATATTAGAATGATAGAATAGACATGTATCATGTTTGATAAGTTCGATAGTTCAACATATATCTGCCCCTGATGAAAATGAAAAGTACTGCTGATTTACGTAAATTTAAGCACGTGATTACAAATTTAACCTAAAGGGCTTTTCTTTTGGGCACAAGCAGTTGAAGCAGCTCCTTTTTGTGAATCTGCCATTCTATCATATCAACAAGCGAAGCATATGCTATGTATCTGCACATATAGAAGAATGTGAGACAAACAAGCTGGTAGAATTGAAATTCTGGATATAAAAGGGACATACCTAAATGCAGATATTTATGAAAAGACATATATGATAAGTGATGGGGGGAATCAAATCAGAGCATGGTAGTTTGTTAATGAGATATGTTAATATAAAACATGAGAGAAGTAGCCGCATCATTCCTACATGTCCATTTTCATCCAAGAACTATGCAATAGATTACTATTTTTTGGCTACCATGTTCTTCACCCACTTTCAGTTACATGTACTAGCTGCCAGTATATAAACTGTTCCAGTCTTTCTATAGCTGACAATGCCCATAACACTGATCATTAAAATCATTAAGCTTCTTCCAACCATTTAGGGTTCAACATTCACCAATCATTCCTATTAAGAGCTACGTCTAGCATTGCTAGAGGTTTCCCAGAACTCTTTCTCAAAGCCTCCATCCAAGTTAGCCAAGGCCTTCCCCTTTTCTTTCTATGCTCTTAAAAGCCAATTGGAGCAGCCCTCCTGACTGGAGTCCCCTCTAATTTTAATTGCATATGCCTGTAGACCTCAATCAATTTTCTATTCTATCGTGTTACGTTTAATTGATGCAATCCATGTGCCTCCTCGATATGTGCACTCCTACCGCTACCAAAAATAAGGAAAATACATCAGACTTGCCCTCTCCTTTTTTGAGATGAAAATCTTTTATCAAGCATGCCATTAAGATAATTAACCTTACATGATTGATTTATTTCTGAAATATTGGGCATTTTTTTAGCACAATATCCACGGAAGGAGATAGGATCAAATAATTCCTCGAAGAAAAACAAGAAATATATATATCAGGAAATGAACAAAGAAGAACTATAATCGATCAACTGATGGATCTGGACGGAGATAAATCATCAGCGAGCTTTCCAGACGCATCTAGGGCATTCTTGAAGCAAATCACTAAAATATAGAGAGTTCCTCGATAAAGCACGAAAGAAACATCCAAGAAACCAAAATAAAACTACTTTGAATAAATTCATGAAATAAAATAGAAGGCATTCAGCTAGTAACTGAATTCTTTTAAAACAGTTCATGCTCTAGGGCGCGAGATAAAGATTATGCGCCAATATATCTAATTAATTGGAGATCTCAAGAATCCGGAGCTCGAGTTCCACTACAAATCGAACAATACCTCGATCAAATAACAGAGAAAAATCCCGAGATCGAACGCCAGAAAGAACTAAGATCTTTCTTCGTGGGAAATCCCGAGATCGAGGGGAGAAAGGTGGAAGAATCTGACATCTTGCCTTGGTTCTTCTGCTAACTTCGTCGGAAAGAACTGCTCCAGGATCGAAATCTCGCTCGAAGGTGAGGGAGAGGACTCAGAGGAGGGCGGGAGATGGTTGCTTTCTCTGGACAGCATCAGGGTTATTTATAGCCCAGGCCCAAGAAGCGGGAAAATACCCGTTGCGGACGCTCCGCGTTAGTCTTGCACGAAACAAGCATTTGTATTTTCTTTTAGAAAAAGGCCTATATCACCACTCCTGACCGTCCGATATATAAGCGCTTCCAAAACAGTCATCCGATCAAGTAGCTGACGCCGTTGGCGGGTCGATAACGTGGAAGCGGTTTGCTTCAGACGCTGCAGTGCGGACGATCAACTTTGTGAGATGTGCAAAACCCTCTCTTTAAAGTTTTGGTCATGTGCAGCACACTTGATCTTTGTTTTGCACGCATCACATGACGTGGAGTCGAGGACGCATCTATGCCTGGCAGTCGGCACCGTATGTTAGGCCAATTTATTTCATGCAGCACGGAATCAAGAAAATCCATATCCGAAGAAAAATAATAAAATAATTCTTTAACCAATCGCTACTTCTTATCTTTTGTGCCTGCGGCCGCACACGCTGCTGAACTTCTCATGACAAATGAAGCTAAACTGAAAAATTTGAGAACCCTAAAGCACTACTTTTGAAGCTGAAAGATGAGAATCTATTTCAAGAATTTTACTTATTGGTATAAAATTTGATTATCATCGGAATCGAAGCTGAAGTTAAAGAAGATGAGATCACCATCAGTGATCTGCAAAATAAATTTCATCCGAAGTCGAAGATGGTGACTTCAGCAAGACTCTCCAACGATCAAATCAGCTCTTTCGGCCAATAGAGATGAAATATTCACAGAGATTTTACCAGAGTTTTAAGAAAAAAAGAAGAGCTTAGAGTCCGAAGAAGAAAGCATATCTAAGGATCTCTTATATAGGCAGAGTTTATAACAAACTGATAGTGACAGCCGTAATCGTCCGGTAGTTGACCATTCGGGGTCACGTGGAGTTTGTTATGGAGAATGATGTCCGTTGTCGTGATATGCCAGTCTATTGGGATTTAATAGTTGAAGTTCGGAGGAGGTAGGTGCTGGCGGCGAAAAGCTTCAAGTTTCATCAACTCCAGAGGAGTTCGGACTTTTTTAGAGTTGTCTGTGTGTAAGTAGATTCATGTTGTGCAGATTGTTGGATCCGCGTAGGCGTAGAGGCTCTTCGAGGCGACTGCATAAAGTTCAGTCAGAAGGGGTTCGAAAGTCTGCTGGAGAAATCCTGAAGGAAGTTCGCTGGAGAAATCCTGAAGGAGGTCTGCTAGACGGATTCGGAAGGAATTCAACTAACGAAGAAATCCGGTTGAGGATGAAGTCTGGAAGGAGTCTGACTGATGGAGGAGTCCGACTAAAGGAGAAGTTTGGAGGACTTGCGATCGGAGAAAGTCGGCTGGAGGAATGTTAAAAGAAGCCTGCCTCAAATGGAGAAGTCCAACTGAAGGAGAAGTTCGGAAGACTTGCGATCAGAGAAGGTCGGCTGCCTAGGATGGAGGAATGTCGAAAGAAGCCTGCCTCGAATGGAGAAGTCCAGTTGAAGAAAAAGTTCGAAGGACTTGCGATCGGGGAAGGTTGGCTGCCTAAGGTGGAGGAGCTCGGCCACCCCCACCATTCAAGCTCATCCGGACGAGGTCCGGAGAGATCTTGCAAATTCGATCGAGGGTCAATTTTGATCGTCGCTACTGGACGGGATCATTCAACAATCAGATATTCAGTCGAACTTCTGTAGGAGCGGGTTCGCCCTCAATAATAGTCTCCCCACTTTCGAATTCGAAATTCAAAGGAAGGGAGTACAGATGCGACTGCTAAAGCTTTTTTTGGCTTCTCGCCAAAACTCTGTCCTAGGTACGGTGCCATAAAGACTCCATCTATCATCACTTCTCTATCATGATGAGTGGGACATGTGGTGCATGTTTATCGGTCAAAGTCGATCCGCAATCATAACTACCTCGGATTGCCTCTGACTATTTAAGGCCTTCTCCTCTCATCTGGAAGTCATTCTTGTCCGAGTCTTTTTCTTCCTTCGATCTCCGTTCTTCTTCCATCTAAGGGTTTTAGCTTCCTCTCTTGTCTTCTTGAATTTCGGACGTCCTTTTGACTGGTTTTCGTCGTACTCATCATCTTTTCGTCCTCCCTAAATAGCTTAGGTCAGTTTCTCAACCCTTCTCTTTGGGTATTCGTGCTTTTTTAGCTTCTTATTCTTTCGATTTTTCTGTAGCAGTATTTGCCCTGTATTTCTCCTTATTTTTCGTGGGTTCTCCTAGGGTCTTATTTTAATTTGAATGTCTTCTGAAACCTCCCACTCCATCGATTCTTGAGGCTCATCTGGACCGACCTTCTTAGATCCTACACCCCTGACTGAGGTCGAACCTAGGAACATGTCTCACTCGCCCTTTGTTCCAAACACCATCCCATCCATTCTTATTCCGGATGATCTTTCTTTGATCCAAATTCAATATGAAATCCTCCACCTCAAACTCCCTAGTTCAGATGACCGAGTTGGTTCTCCTCCGGTTGGTCAATTCTATTTGTACTTAGAGACCTTGCGTGCCGGGCTTCGGCTTCCACTGCCCCCCTTTGTAGTTGCCCTCTTCCAGTTTTTGAATATCTTCTTCGCATCCGTCGTACCGAACTTCTTTTAGTTCATCATAGGCTTCCTTTTTCTCTACCATTTGGCCGAAGTTTGGCCGACTGTCTCGTTATTCTGAAACTTCTACACCTTCAAACGTATCCTTCTACGAAGGACTGGTGGTACTTCTCCTCCTAGTTTGGCAATAAGGGGTTACTAAAAGGTGCCCCTTCTTTCATTCACAACTGGAAGAAAAAGTATTTTTTCGTACACTATCCAACCTTGCTATTAGATCTTTCTCCTTGGGGTCACATTAGGGAGTCGGTTCGCTGAGCTCCTAGCTCTGCCATTAGATAGAGCCGATCTTGATTCCTCCAATAAATTTAAAATATTTTGAGCTTCTCTTTTTTTCGATCTTCTGAAAGAATAGACCTTATTCAATCTGGATTTGAGTCCCTTCGATCCTGCTGGTACATTTTTCTACTTTTCAAATTTTTTGTGCAATTTCACATATATATACTATCATTAATCGCGATTTCTTTTCTGTTTTAGAGATGGATACTGAAGCTGCCAAAATGCTTACGAAAGAATTCTACGCCTAGAAGAGGGAAGAAAAAGCACCATGTGGTACCTCGAAGAGGGTGAAGGTTGGCGCTCCAAGCTCCACAGCCCCTACCGCCACTATCGTTGCTTTCGAGGTTACCGCTAGTGCCGAGGTTGCCCCAACCGCTGAGGTCGGCATCGTTGGTGCGGGTTTCATGCCTCCTGCACCCTCGAGCCCTTCCAGTGGAGATCAAACTTCCTGCTGAGGGAGAAATGGGGGAAGGAAAGAAGAAAAAAATTGTTGCAAAGATGCTCCGCAAGGCTCATCCTGGCGAGCCACGCATTAACCATGGAAAATTAGGAGAAGACCCCTTTGATGATCCGAAGATCATCCAAAATTTAACTGACAAATTTGCCATGCCGGAGGTGGTGGACCGCATGACCGACCTTGACCCTCGACTGCTCATTTGGGGTTCTCTTGGGACCATCCTCAAAGTGACCACTTCGTTGCTCAACTTTTTCTCTCCTCTTCTACTATTTTTTTCTCTTTTTTTTTTTAACATCAACTGTCTGTTGCAGTCGGATCACCAAATGCTCGTCCTTATTAAGAGGCACACCACCAAAAGGTGGAAGCATGGAAGATCCATGAGGATCTTCGAACCGAGGTTGATCATCTTCAGGAAAAGGCCGCCAAGACTGAATGCCTTATAGAGAAGGCGGTGAAAATTGAGAGTCTCTAGGGCGTACTTCGAAAAGAGAAGTTCATCTCAGCCAGACTTAAGGCTGCATTAGACCTAGAGGAGGAGAGGAAGAAGAAAGCCGAGATTAAAGTCGCTAAATTGGAAGCTCAAATGGTGAAGTCGATCTCGGAGGTGATGACCCGAGCCGTGGAAGAGTTCAAGGCCTCTTCCGAAATGAGAAATCTGAACGTCGAATTTAGCCAGCAAGCATTCATCAAGGGCTTCAAGCTCTGCAAAGGCAAGGTGGGTTCTCCGAGCTCGACCTCGAATTTCTTGAGGAGGAGGATGATGCAGAAGTGGGACCGTCCGATGCTGCAATCAATCCTTCCTCCATCGAGCTACCTCTGGTCCATCCGAGCCTATTGCGGAGGTGCTTGAGCCAGTTCAAGAACCCAAGGCAGTCGAGAGTGCTCCGACTTTGTCTGACGCCATCCCTCCCAAGGTTAAAATCCTCGAGTAGTTGTATATATATTTTTTTATTTTATACTCAAATTTTTTTATTAAATAAAAGTGAATTTTTTTTTGTCTATACCTTTGAGCATTTTTCATACTTCGAATGCAGTCTCCTATCAACACTGATCCACTACCTCAGGAAGTTCTCCTAAAACTTTTAATAAAATGCCTAAGGAAAGAAGTCCATCATCTGAAAAAGAAGTTGAAGAAGACAGAGGACGACCTTCAAGTTTCATGGAAGAATGCTTCGGAGGTGACCAAATAGGTTACTCGCCTCTGAAACTTACATGAAGGACTCCATGAGTTTTAGCATTTGAAAGGAGAGCTTCGAGAGGGAGCTGGCCGAACTCCAAAAGAATGCAAACGACAAATCCTGGGTGCTGATGGCGAAGATCGGCTCCCTCGAGACTCAACTCAAGACGACGAAGAAGAAGATTTAACTTCTCAAGGTTCTCAAGGGGAGCTCGTCGTGGTCCTTCGATAAGGCACGATTTGAGTGGGACTAGTCGACGAGGTTTTCCACACTTCAAAAGCAGCTGCATAATGCTAAGCTCACATATGAGACTTACCGATTAAGCTAGAGTAATAGGATATCCAAGCTAGAACAAAAGCTTCGTACCTCCAACGATGAAGTAGTCCAACTCCAACGGTGACTTGATGATGGCTTTCGGCCTAGTACAAGCAGGAAGGTCGAGGAGATCGCCTCCTTGAAGAGGACCGTTGGCAAACTCTTGAAGTCGGTCGGTGCAAAAGAGGCTGAGGTATAGCGGCTGAAACTCGAGCTGACTTGTGAGCATCAGGATACCAAGGATGCGGAGGCTGAGTCCGAGGTCCTAAGGAGGAGGTTGCAAGAGTTAGAAGAGAACTACTGTCGAGCTGATAAGATGTTCCGTGATAACATGATGAGGCAGAGGAAGCTTGAGGAGGAGGTCGATCGTCTGAAGGAATCTTTGATAATGGCCACCAATCCAAAGTCTGAAGAGTCCAGCCCTTCCTAAGATTTCGGTGGTCTTTCTTTTTTTCTCTTTGCTTTTTTAGTGTAATCGATCTTGTCGACCTGTATTTTGCTTGTAATGAACTTATTTTTGTAATGAAATAGTATCTTTTTTGTTATTTTTATTTTGCATGAATTCGAAGCTTGCTTGTGGCTTTACTTTTTTCACTTTGTTTTTCTTTGCGTTGTCTTTTAATGAAGTGGTTGTTGTGGATGCCTATCCAAGGTTCTTTTTGCGGACTCGAGAGTGATTTTTCTTCTTGCACCTCATACGGTCGACTAATTATAGGAGAAATATGTGTCGGGATCGGTGATAGGGTTTCTTTCTTCTCTTTGCTTTAGGTTGGGGGTTCATTTGGGACCACTGGATGGGCCTCTTTTTCTCTTTTTTTCTACGCTTAGGTGAGCAAAGCCTTCAACTTTGCTCATATTAGGACGAGGTCCTCCTCCTGTTTCTAATAGGACTATAAAGACATAAAAGGACCGTTGAAGGAGCCTCTCTCCGTATCCCGACTTAAGTAACCGATGTCTTCACTTTAGCTCAATGTTAGGATGAGGTTCTCCTCCTGTTCCTAATAGGCTATAGGAGCATAAAAAGATCGTTGAAGGGGCCTCTCCCCGCATCCCGAATTAAGTAACCAAGATCTTCGCTTTAGCTCAATGTTAGGACGAGGTTCTCCTTCTATTCCTAATAGGACTATAGGAGCATAAGAGGACTGTTGAAGAAGCCTCTCCTCACATCTCGGCTTAAGTAAACGAGGTCTTCATTTTAGCTCAATGTTAGAATGAGGTTCTCCTCCTGTTCCTAATAAGACTATAGGAGCACAAAAGGATCATTGAAGGAGCCTCTCTCCGCATCTCAGCTTAAGTAACCGAGGTCTTCTCTTTAGCTCAATGTTAGGATGAGGTTCTCCTCCTATTTTTAATAGGACTAACTTCGTCCAATGATAAAGTTCGAGAGGCTATTTTCTGTCATCATAGTTTTGCATCAAAATCGAAGATATTAAAATAAGAAGATTTTATTGAAATGAGATTATTAATAGTACATGCGTAAGTTCTTCGAGTTTCATGGGCATGGGAGATCGGTGCCTCCGAGCTCCTTCAAGTAGTAAGTTCTAGGCCGGACGACCTCTTTGACTTCGTAAGGACCTTCCTAATTTGGAACGAGCTTCTCTTAATTTTCAAGTTATAAAACGATTGCTCGTCGAAGTACCAAGTCTCCCACTTTGAATATTTTGCCTTTGACTCTAGAGTTATAGTAGCGAACCACTCTTCATCTGTAAGTAGCCATCCAAACTTGAGCTTCTTCTCATTTTTTCTCCAGCAGAACGAGGTTTGCTCTAAGATCCTGCGAATTGCATTGCTCGCTGAAGGCTACAACCCATGGTAATGATAGCTTGAGCTCTATCAAAATGATTGATCCATTCCGAAAGCCAGAGCGAACGACGTTTCTCCAGTTAATTGGTAGCTTTTGGGTAGTTCAGTATGCCCATAGGACATGATAAAGCTCATCCATCTAAGTCTTCCTTGCTCTTTCAAGTCTTGCCTTAATGCCTTGCAATAAGATCCTATTTGTCACTTCTGCTTTACCGTTCGCTTGCGGATGAGCTACTGACGTAAAGTTGTGGGAGATGTTCAAACCTTTATAGAACTCAGTGAACTTCTTCCCAGCAAATTATCGTCCATTTTCTATAATAAGGGTTCAGGGCAGGCCAAATCTATAAACAATCGACTTCCAGACGAAGTCTTGCACTTTGGCTTTGTAATCTTTGCCAGAAGTTCGGCCTCGATCCATTTAGTAAAGTAGTCAATCACAACCAAGAGAAACTTTCATTATCCGAGTGCCGTCGGGAAGGGGCCAAGTGTATCCATTCCCCATTGTACAAATGGCCAAGGGGTGCTTAGTGGGATAAGCTCGGAGGCCGACTGTCTTTGTATATTTATATTTCTTTGACAGCGGTCGCACTTTCTAACATATTCAATGCAATCATGGTGTATAGTTGGCCAATAATAATCTTATCGAAGTAGCTTGTAAGACAGGGATCTGGCACCTAGATGGTTTCCATAGATTCCTTCATGCACCTTCTATAATGCAAAATCGACCTCGAAAGATCACAGACATCTTAAAAGCAATAAAGAATATGATCTCTTATATAGTTTGTCTTCATAAAGTATATACCGGAAGGTCGGGTTTCTCAACTTTCGAGCTTCCTTTGGATCCTGAGAAAGAGTTTCACCTCTAAGATAAGCAATCAACGAACCAATCCAGCAGAACTTATGGTCAATCTGCATGGCAGTCAGTGACTTTTTCGAACTAGGGCATTGCAGTACTTCAAAGTATACTTCCTTCGGAAGTTCATTAGGGGCAAGTGTGGCCAATTTGGATAGAAGATCGGCTCTGACATTTTTGCCCTTAGGATTCGTTGGATATTGAAACTATTGAATGTTGGGATCAAACTCTTCACTTTCTTTAGGTATCTTCTCATATTTTTCTCTCGAGCCTCATAATCGCCGCTAACTTGTCCCACTACTAACTATGAATCACTGTAAACTTAGAGCCGATCTGCTTCTAGTTCTTTTGCTATCTTCAGTCCCACTATCAGAGCTTCATATTCTATTTCATTATTTATTGCAGAAAACTTAAAATGCAGTGTATACTCGATAATAAACCCTTTCAGATTGACCAAGATCAGTCCAGCTCTTGCACTGAAAGCATTGAAAGAGCCATCCATATACAGGGCCCAGAAACCTTCAAGAAGGTCCACTCTTTCTTCGGGGAAGCTTGGTTGCAGCCGCAGAATGCTGGCCTCATTCTGCTCAGGTTCAGCATCATCTGGGATCGTGCATTCAACTATAAAATCGACTAGTATTTGAGCTTTGATCGATGGTCGATATTGATAGTTGATGTCGAACTCTGTGAGCTCAATTGCCTACTTTATGATTTTTTCAGAAGCATCTATTCGGTGAAGATCTGCTTTGATTGACTGATTAGTGAGGAGTGTTATTATATGCCTCTAAAAGTAGGATCGAAGTCTCTTGACTGCAATCAGAAGAACGTAAGTTAATTTTTCTAATTTAGTATACCTGATCTCTACATCCCTCAGTACTCGACTTATATAGTAGATCGATCGCTGTATTTTTGCCTCTTTTTTAGCTAAAACTGCCATGAGGGCTGTTGGGGAGACTGCCAAGTACAAAAATAATCCTTTTCCAAGTTCGGGTTTAGTCAACAGAAAAGATGAGCCGAGGTAGCTTTTGAGTTCTTGGAATGCTTGCTGGCATTCCATAGTCTAGTAGAAGTTCTTTGGTTATTTGAGGGCCTGAAAAAAAGGTATGCACCGCTCAGCTGACTTCGAGACAAAGCGATTCAAAGATGCCACTTTTCTGGTTAGGCGCTGAACTTCTTTTATTAATTTTGGAGCAGTCATTTTCTAGATGGCTCAGATCTTCTCTGGATTGATTTCAATTCCCCACCTCGAGACCATGAACCTTAAGAATTTTTTCGAAGTTACTCCGAAGGCGCACTTGATCAGATTCGACTTCTTCTTATATCTTTGGAGGGCATTGAAGGTCTCTTCAAGATCGGCTACGTGACTGATCGAAGTTCAGCTCTTGACAAGCATGTCGTCTACGTAAACCTTCATGTTGTGGTCGATCTGCTCTCTGAAAATCTTATTGATCAAATGCTGATATGTCGTGCCTGCATTTTTGAGTTTGAAGGGCATGATCTTGTAACAATAAAGACCACGATCAGTAATAAAAGTAATTTTTTTCTTATCCTTTGATGCCATCTGAATTTGATTGTAGCCGGAGAAGACATCCATGAAGGTGACAAGCTCATAGTCCAAAGTTGCATCCATAAGTTGATCAATTCTGGGCAGGGGGTAACTGTCTTTCGGACAGGCCTTGTTCAGCTTTTTGAAGTCTATGCACATTCTTCATTTGCTGTTGGTCTTCTTAACTAGGATCACATTGGAGACCCAACTTAGATAGTTAACTTTTCGAATGAACCCAACCTTAAGAAGTTTGTCCACTTCATCTGCTATCGTTCTTTGTCTTTCTGGTGCATGGCTTCGAACTTTTTCTTTCACTAGTCTGCATTTGGGATCAATAGCCAGTCGATGCTCCATGACCTTTGCATCAATTCCTAGTATGTCTATGGGGACCCAGGCAAAGGCGTCGACATTCTTCCGCAAGAAGACAACGAGCTCCTTCCGAACTTCTCCATCCAAGCTAGAGTCGATCTGCACCATGTGCTCCGTATTTTCGTCATCTAGAGAGATAGCTACCAGGTCTTCCATGGGTTCGCCCCGCTCCTTAGTAAGGTCATCGCGAACATCTAGCCTGTCGATTAGACAAAGATCGGGTTGGCCATTTTTTGTAAGGCGATGGAGTAGCAATGCCTTGCCAGAGCTTGATCTCCTCTGACCTCCCCAATCCCATGACCTGTTGGAAACTTTATTTTTAGATAATAAGTGGATACTACTGTTCGAAGTGCATTCAGACCAGGTTAGCCAAGGATTGTGTTTAAGCAGAGGGAACTTTTACTACCAAAAGTCGACCTATGCTATAGCCCATTTAGGGTATTGTCCTGCAGCCATAGTTAGTGTTATTATTCTCTTAACTAGTATAGCATCGCCAGTGAAACTCACTAATGGAGAACTCATGGGTCCCAGGTGGTTATTAGATATAGACATTTTAGAAAAAGCATCATAAAATAAGACATTGGCAGAGCTTTCATTATCTATCAGAACATGGCGTACATCATAGTCAGCAATGTTTGGAGAGATTACAACCACATCATTATGCAGGAACTAAATTTCTTGAGCATCTTCATCAGTGAAAGTTATTGGTTCTTCGGTCCTCCGCTTCTTCGCTTTTCCTGCAGATCTGCCAACCTCTTCCTATCGAAGTCCTCCAAAAATGATGTTAATGATGCCAAAGGATGGCCGATCTCCTTGCTGCTCTTCTTTCCTTGATGGTTCAGGCTGGGGCAGCGGCCTTGGCCGATCTTTCCTTACTTCGAACCGACATCACAAAAATCGGCCAAGTCGGCCTCACCTGATGAGCTCCTCGATCTCGTCTTAGAGCTAGATGCATTCCTCAATATCGTAATCATGGTCACGATGGTAGAAGCAGTACTTGTTAGGATTGCACTTACCAGGATGAGTGCGCATCCTCTCCAGCCTTAGCAGTTGCTCCTTGATCTCCATCAGTACTTATATTTTCGGAGCATTGAGGGGGGCATAGTTGTGGAATCTCCTAGGAGGAGAACCTCTTCGCGTCCTTCTATCAGGACTTCTTTGATAACGAGCTTGAGGAGGAGTTCGGGCTCGTCTACGCTCGAGGGAAGTCCAGGAGCACGGCAAAACTTTGTTCAGCTTTCTTGAACTACATGCTTGCTAGATTCGCCCGCCTGCCGCTCTCCTATGGCTTCCTCATCGTTCAACTTAAAGGCTTCTTTAGCTCGGACATATCCTTCAGCTCTAGCTAGCAGATCGATAAAATTTCTAGGGTACTTCTTCTCCAAAGAGAATAATAGATCATTCTTTTGAAGGCCGTCCTTCAGCGAGGCCATGGCGATGGACTGATCCAGATTTCTTACCTCAAGGGTAGCAACATTGAAATGATTGACATAAGCCCGAATGAATTCTTTCTCTTTCTACTTGATGTTGATGAGGAAGTCCAAACCTCATCTGGGACGTCAGCTACTGACGAAATGAGCTACAAATTGATGGCTCATCTGATCGAAAGTGAAGATCATACCTAGCTTCAGTGCCGAGTACCAATTTCTTGCTACTTACTTCAGAGTAGATAAAAAAGCTCAGTATAAAATGGCATCTGGTGCACCGTAGAGCAGCATCATAGTTCAGAAGGCCTTCAGATGATCGACCGAATTAGTGGTCCCATCGTAGCTCTCGAATTGAGGGAGCTTGGAGTTCGGTGGAATCGATTCTTGCATGATTTGATTAGAGAAAGGAGGATCGGTGCAGATATCATTACTGTGAGAGAAGAAAGTATGGCGGAGTTTTTCAATCCATCGGTTCATTTCTTGCAGTTTTTGGTCTAGGAGATTTTCGCGGTTGTGGATCTCTAAAGTTTTCTGGCTGAACGAGAGCAGAGTCCCTCCAGAGGTAGAGTCATGGTCAAAGCAGGGGCTTCCTACCCTCTGCTTTTCTTTCTCGAAGGCAACCGACCGACTCACCCAAGTTGGTCATCCATAGACTGGGTCCTGGGATTCCGAAAAAGCCTGCTTCGATCGGACTGGCACCGAAGGTCAATGCTGTTGCATGACCTGCACTGCTTCAGTGAGACCCCTAACCTATTGAACTAGCTGGTTAAATTACTCTACATCCACCATCGCCATCGGTGAGCTTGGGATGTCGGGATGAGACAGGGGTGGACATATCTGGATGAGATCTAGCCGCAGAAGTGGTCGACCGTCGGATGGAAGCCTTTCTAGGAGGCATCCTCGTGAGATCGATTCGGAAAGAAGAACTCCGAGGGGAAAGAGAGAGATCTCTGCTGAGCACTCCTTTAAGAATAAGAGCACCTCAAGAGAAAGAGGTGCCCTTCCTCTAGCACCAATCCTATTGGTGCAAAATCTGATTGTCGTCAGAATCGAGGCTGGAGTTGGAGAAGATGAGTTCGCCATCAGTGACCTGCAAAACAAGTCTCATCCGGAGTCGAGGGTGGTAGCTCCGGTAAGACTCTCCGACGATCAAGTCAGCTCTTTCGGCCAACAGAGATGGAGTGCTCAGAGAGATTTTAGCAGAGTTTTAAAAAGAAAAGGAAAGCTTAGAGCCCGGAGAAGAAAGCATATCTGAGGGTCTCTTATATAGGCGGAACTTGTAACAAACTAATAGTGACAGTCGTAATCGTCAGGTAGTAGACCATTCGGAGCCACGTGGAGTTTGTTATGGAGGGTGGTGTCTATTGTCGTGACGTGCCAGTCCATTGAAATTTAATAGTTGAAGTTCGGAGGAGTTAGACACTGGTGGCGAAGAGCTTCAAGTTTCATCAACTTCAGAGAAGTTCGGACTTCTTCAGGGTTATCTATGTGTAAGTGGGTTCATACCGTGCAGATTGCTGGATCCGTGTAGGCGTGGAGGCTCTTCTAGGCGACTGCATGGAGTTCGACCGAAAGGAATTCGAAAGTCCACTAGAGAAATCCTGAAGGAAGTCCACTGAAAAAATTCTGAAAGAGATATGCTGGACGGATTTGGAAGGAGTTCGACTGATGGAGAAATTCGGTTGAGGATGAAGTTCGGAAGGAGTCTGACTGATGGATGAGTCTGAATGAAGAAGAAGTTTGGAGGACTTGTGATCGAAAAAGGTTGGCTGGAGGAATATCGAAAGGAGCCTGCCTCGGATGGAGAAGTCCGGCTGAAGGAGAAGTTCGGAGGACTTGCGATCGGAGAAGATCGACTGCCTAGGATGGAGGAACGTTGAAAGGAACCTGCTTCGGATGAAAAAGTTCGGCTGAAGAAGAAGTTCGGAAGACTTGCGATCGAAAAAAATCGACTGCCTAGGATGGAGGAGCTCGGCCAACCCCGTCATTCAAGCTTATTCGGACGAGGTCCGAAGGGATCTTACGAATTCGATCGAGGATCAATCTTGATCATCGCTACCGGATGGAATCATTCAGCAATCAAATATTCGACCAAACTTCGGCAGGAGCGGATTTGCTCCCAACACTACTGATAATTTTTTTCTCAAAAAGCTCAATTCTTAATTTGGTTTTGGGATATTTCAAGTCTCATCTCCACTTAGGTGGTAGCCTAGTTGGTTGCGCACCGTTAACTCTATCCTCACATCCATAATTCGAGTCTCGAGGGAGTCAATTAAATGAAGGATTAATTTTTGAACGTCAAAATGTCTAAAATGTGGAGTGGTAGTAGATCCTCTGGCATGCCCGTTTGAATGGTGCTAATGTCTAGGATGTGGGATGGTCTCCAATGGAGTGGGGGCTTTTATGGTCAAATTTATTTAATTTTTTTTTCATGTTGAATATTTTTGGATTAATAAATTTTATGGACCATGATTTTAATTATTTTTTTTATTTTCTTTTCCGTGTTGAATATTTTTGGATTAATAAATTTCATGGACGATGATGCGGTCGGTTCGGACCATGTTGCAGGTGACCTCCTGTTCTAAAGTAAAATAAGATACCAGGAGAGGGTTGCTGCAGCTCATTAGTTGGCTCACTTGCCTCCAGCTAATTAACATGGGACCCGTAGCTATCTTCTAAATCTAGAAAAATTTGCATGATCTTTTCCTGTTTATCTTTTCCGAATAGATTACATAAAAATTCTCTAAATATGCCGTGCATTGACGGACGATTTTGCCCCTTTTCCTCATGCCCGTGATGAGAGACGAATGCCAAGTTGGTGCATGATGCAAGCCTATGAGAAAGCCCGTCAACCTTTTTTTTTTTTTTTTTTTTTTTTTGTTTCCCTTCTGGGTCACAAGGCGGATAGGAGGTCAAAAATAGATGCGTGGGGAAAAAAAAAACTCAAAACTCTCCATATAATCACAAGAAAATTTTTGTTCGGAGATAGAGGGGCAAAATCGCCCACCAATTAATTAAGCTAGAAGTTGGGATAATTAAGGGAGTAGCTGGGATTAGGTCGGTCCATAGACCGGTATTAGCCCCACCGGGGCACACCTAATAGGACCTGTTTTAAGACGACAACGCTACTCGATCTCAGAGCACCATTCATGGAGGAATGCGACCTTGCAGTTTTCTGAAGCACTAGCAGAAAAAATCCAGACCACCAAAGTGAAGAGTTACACCATCTTGACGCCATTGATGAGTCATCATTATCTTTCAGAATGCCAGCCACAACAAACACCTGCAAGCGACTTCCATACGTTATTATGAATCACAGGTTTCATAACATGAAACAGGCATCCCTTACATGGTGAGGAAAACTGTACCTGGGCTTTTGCTCAGGGAAAGAAGGTTCCCGCTGGAAAACAACTGATGCAGCATATATCAAGATTAGTTGCAGTCATAATTCTTGTCCTCTGCATTCAAGTCGAAGTAATGAACGCAGAAAATTCTCCCCCTCCACCTCCATTCTTGCTCATTGCAAATGAATTTTATGGGGAAAATGGGACCTCGAGAAACACCTCTAATGGTGCATCAAATATTGCTTCCACCTCTGCTTGTCAGAGAGTAAGCCAATGACAAGAACCACTTGGAGAAGACGATACAAAGTGAGTGGGCAATAAATCAGATTGCTTGATGCAAAAGATGATAGCTGGTCAGCTGAGGAAAGTTTAAATGAGCATCTTTCTGGCTCATTTAAGATATTATAAATATCTACCTCATCCTCTTTTTTTCAAATCCCATTCTAGATTATCTATTTTCTTTTTCTTGTACTCTCGTATAAATATTTTTTTTTTATATCCCATTTTACTCCATTTTCTCTTATATAAATATTTTTAATAATAAAAATCGGATGGTAGACTCCCTATGTTTTCTTTTCACTTTTAAAAAAAGAAAAAACGGCCTGCTGAGATTAAGCTATGCATCGACCAAAGAATCGTAAGGCACCCATTAGACCCCAACCTCACTGTGGCTTGTGAGGAGGGAATTAAAACCATAACACTTAAACACCATATCGCTACATAATATGATTACATATCTCGTTTGCGGACTAATTCTATTTTTTGTCCTTTTTCTGGCCATTGGTCAAAATTGTCAGAGATCGTTCCTTAAACTACAAAGAATCAGTGTAGCAGATACATCCGTAAAGTGCACGACAAACACAAAACCTTGAAGGAAGAACAAATTAATATTGCTTCCGCAACTTTAAAAAAATAAAATATCAAATATGTATGAAAAAAAAAAAAAAAAAAAAATCAAAGAAAAGCTTTCTTCTATTCTTTCTTGGGATAGAAAGAGATTCCCTGATTTTGCATTGAAGAATGAAATTATTGTCAATAAAATGGAAAAAAAGGACTGAGAATTCCTAGATGTGTGTGATCTATAAACAAATAGTGTATGAAACTTTGGCAAGCATTCCAGTTGGTTCAGGTGACTTCCCTACGAGGGGTGCTGGCAAAATGTCCGGCCAGATGGTTTGGTAGAGAGGGTGCTTCAAACGCAGGTGCATGCACAGCCAATTCTTTTCGATACACAGTTCTGGAATCACCTTATGAATGTCTTACGACAATGTTAAGAATAATTAAGTTGCTTGATATGAATGGAGAAGCCATTTGGCAGGGCTTTGATAAGTTATGGTTGCAATAGTTTACCAAGTACACATTTTTATAGATAAAAGCAGCTGAATGTAACTATATTAAATATAAGACTGGATGCCCCACCGACAATAGAATTAAGAGAGTTTGTACACCGCATGCCATATAGAAAAAATATATTATTTTATTTGATTGAACCATGTAGCCATTATTTTTCAATGCATATTTAATGCATGCCGTTTTACTTTTTTTAAATTTTGAATGATAAAAATATTTTTTTTTCTAAAAAATTATGACATCCTATCATAAAATTATGACTTTATATTATAATTTTTTTTTAGAAGTCATAAAGAGATAATGACATTTTTATCATTGAAAATTTATAAAATTTTTAAATAATAAAAATATTCCTATCTTTTTTATGATATTCCGTGATTAAATAAATTATGACATCCTATGTAGGAAGTCATAATTTAATCGCACGATGTCATAATATGGCACAGGATATCATAAATTTTTTAGAAGTAAAAGATATTTTCATCATTCAAAATTTCAAGCAGACATTAGATGCATGTTGAAAATTTTTAATAACAAAAATATCATTTTCTTTTTATGATTTTTGAAAAAAATTATTACATAGGAAGTCATAATTTTACTATGGATATTATAATATGAATACAAGATGTCACAATTTTTTCAGAATAGAAGAAATATATTCATAATTTAAAATTTTAAATAAAAAAAGAAATTAAAGATATTAAATGTGCATCAAAAAGTGGTGGCTATGTGGCCGAATTAGATAGGACGATGTATTTTTTCTACACTACACATGGTGTACAAAACATAACAAAGCCAACATCATTGATTATTCAATGTTGCCTCCATTGAGCCAAAATCGGATTGGATATGGATTGTATATCAACATATTAATATCCATATTTATTTTATCTAACGAATATAAATACGGATATAGGTATTATTTGAATTCAAAAATTCATATCTATATTTATTTTAATTGATTATGGATATAATTTGAATATCAAAAGTATAGATATAATTAAGGATATAACTTAGATTGTCAAGCATTATGACTACATGATCAAAGATACCACTTCATATGATAAATCAAGTTAATAACATATTTATATGATTGTATATTCTTCTTAAAAAATAATAAGTGCTATATAAAATTATATATGATTATATATAGATTCAAATATTAGGATACGGATCGGATATTTGTCTATTCATATGTATATATATATATAATGAATATAAATATAAATATAAATATTAGTTGATTCTTAAATTTTTATCTATACCTAAATTAATTCGGATACAAAAATGAACTCCGTATGCCTCCCGTCCAGGGCGCTTTAAAAAAAGATTAGAGATAAGGGAAGAGACGGAAGCAATGGAGAAGTCCAAAAACTCCGGGGGACCCATCACCTATCCCTCCCTTTCTTCAAAAAAAAAAAAAAAAAAAAAAAAAGACAAATCAAAATAGAGAAAGTCCGGGCCGGCCCATCAAGAAAGGCTCAACTCACCCGTCTAGCTTATCTAAAACTACCAACAAGATAGATCTTCTCAAAAAGACCACAATTAACTAAAATATTTTAAATCTGACCATCCATGGTGCTTCTTCATAATTTTCCATGTGTGTGGTGATACATATATTAATACGAAGCCCATCTGAATGAAGATTTTATTGGACGAATAGAATCCGGCACTACAAACATACCATGCTGCCAATGAATGCCACATCCAGAGTGATAATCTATGGCTTGAAATTACGCTTGGTTTTAGTTTTTGATAATATTGCTCAAGCTGAGAGACAAGGCCAACTTGGCGGGATTCTAATCTAAAGTAGGTCCCAGGGCACCAATCCACTTCCATCTTCCTTTATTTCCTGAGTTCGGGGAGCAGAAAAGAAAAGATGAATTATCTTAGAAGGTAGTCGTGTTTACATCAAAAAGGATTTTTCTGGACTCATAGATCCACGTTCAGCAAATGTCTAAGCTGACTGACTTCCTTGATTAGTGCAAATATATGTTTGTACACATATTCCGACCACAGTGATCAGACCTTCCTTCTTCTCCTGCATCTTTACTTCGATCACACACAAACACTTGCACCTTTACGGTCTTCAGGCCTCTATGGGCTTGTACTGCATATCTGGGCCAACAAAAACTACGGCGTCCACCCATTCTTTCCTAAAATCCTAGCAAATGAAAGCTATTTTTTGCGCACTTTCTTCTCCCGCTCTTTTCCTCATGGTCCACATTCACGATTTCTCATCTTTGTAGCGGCCACTTTCCATTGGGCACTCTTTGTAAAGATTATCATCATTTAATAATATTACGTGGTGGGTAAACCATCCTTTTCATCAAACCTATATATGTATGTATGTACATATACATACATACATACATACATACATACATACACATATATATATAAGAAAATTTTAAAGATCCATTTTCATTTCTTTAAAAAGAATCATAGGAATTAAGGTAAAAATATGTTTGCTGCTTTTCTATTTATTTTGATTTTTCAAAATTTTTTTTATGATTTCTATTATAAATAATTTTTTTTTTATTAATTTTAAAAGTAAGTTATCTATATATTTTACCACCATCTCTGTCGATACCATCACAATAGCTATCACCATTATTGCCCCACCACTCCGATCACCTCCGCCGCACCATCATAACCTCTATTGTCTTAGGGTTCCATATATTTTCATAAAAAACTAGGTCCAATCTTAGCTTTCGTTCCTTTTCTTTTGTTAGACGGATGGTTTTACTATGGATAAACTAAACAAAAACTATTAAAAACATGAACAGCTTTGGTGATTATACTTTTATGCTGAATTTGAGAACGACATATCTATGTGTTGTCTTCTTTGGAAAAACGTACGTTGGCATCACAACAACCTTTGAAAATAAACAACAATACGAAAGCTGTCATCGACAACATAAATAAATGTTCTCAAAATACAACGCAAAATAAATGATATTGCTTCATATCTTTAACAAAAAAACTAGTATTATCAGAATAATTTATAAGATTTAGAAAGGAGTTCCGGGAGCGTTTGGATTTTATTCGGAGAAGATCAGTTCATCTTGTTGTTGATCCATGTCCAGCAAATAATTGAAATGGGGCATATTTTCAATTCAAAGTTAACCTAAATGGCTTTTGTTTAAATTCAGCTGATCATTTTCGGGTTCCTTTCAGTTCAATGCAGTCTACTTGCAACCCAAAGTATACTTTACCTTCTGGGGAATGGTACAATTTTTTTTTTTTTTTTTCCGCACGGGTGGTGAATACTTTTGAAGCCGAAGAAGAACTGAGACGTGTCAAATAAAATAAGAGACCAACATTACCCTTGTTTGACACCAAATATGGAAATTACTAGGTTGGTTGGTTTCGCATTTTTGATGTGAGCTTTCAATTCTCAACTGTCAATTAGACTATTATTCATGAACAACTTATGTTGGATTCAAAACAAAATAAATACATAACTAATATATATTATATTATTATAATTATTATCATCATTTTTAAAATAATTTGTTATAATTTTAATTGATATACCTTGTATATTAAATAGTATATTACAACTGTAATATTAATGTATGGTGGTGGAAAAATTTACTTAAGATATACAAACATACGGATACATGGTATAATGAGTCGCTCATGGCGGCTCTTATTTGGCTGAAAACTAGAGGACCAGCTTGATCTTGATTTCATTGCAAAGAAGCTAGCATGATGCTTGTTAGTGTTTGGCTCATTTAAACCACTAGTTTTAATCATGAAGATTTATTTAATATGTCAGAATGTACTTGTTGCCCAGCCAATATATTTTTTGTTCGTCATCAGACAAGCGTATAACAAAAGATGCTATGTAATGTGAACATCTTAATGCAGCTCGTAAATGCCATCACTGCTTGGGGTGGTTGGCTTGTACAAGTTGTACACCTAGCAGTGAAACCATTCATCCAGAGAACGCAGTACAATTAGATTGGTCAACATTCTTACAAACATCCCACATGCAAGAAACTTATGTAGCCGTATGATTGTGGGTTTAAATTATATTTTTTGCATGAACGATTCACATTCTCCCGTAATGTCAATTTGTGGATCCTGCAGTAGCCACTTCGAGATCTATGTAGATGGATGTAAAAAAATTTAGAATACTTTATGTAATCTAATGATTGATCTTGTGAGAAAAGACTAATTATTCTTTTGCATGCAAGATACAACCTGGGCCCATGATTGCATTGAATCTAACTCACCAAAATTGAAAGGGCCACAATCATTGAGTAGGATGTATGGTCTGATGGGTCATTGAGTAGGATGTATGGTCTGATGGGTCCAGGCTTATTTAGTGCTAGGCCCAGCAAAACTAAGTTTGTTTATCGTGTCAAGTAATTTTTTATACACCACATGCGGTGTATCAAAATTGACATGGAGTGCACTATCTAATCATATTGAACTACGTAATGTAAGTAATAATGAAATAGAATTTAATACCACTCAACTTTATTTTCATCAAATTTTTATTGATGAAAATATTCTTTTCCTCTATTCTACTTTCTGATGTCCTTTATAATTTTGTGAGTATATATAACATATTGGATAATATGTATGATTTTCTTTACTTTTATATGATATCCTATGATTATTATGACTTCCTACAAATATATCATGACTTTTTGAATAATATATATTATTTTTTAATATTTTATATGATTTTTTATGAATATATATGATATTCTGAACAATATATATGGCTAACTGTAAATATATATGATATCCTAAATATTATATATGATTTTTTATCTAATATCTTAAATAATATATATGGCTTTCTTATACCTTATACGATTTTTTGTGAATGTAAATGATATTTTGAATAATATATACGACTTCTTGATGTCTTATAAGACTTTCTATCAATATATATATGATATTTTAAATAATATATGTGACTTTTTATGAATATATATGACATCCTAAATAATATTTATGACTTACTATATCTTTATATGATATCTTGAATAATATATATGGCATCTTAATTCCTTATATGACTTTTCATGAATATACATAATATCCTGAACATTATAAATGATTTTCTATGTCTTTATATGATATTTTAAATAATATATATATATATATATAGCTTTCTGATGCTTTATATGACTTCTCATAAATATGATATGCTGAACAATATATATAACTGTCTAATATCTTATTTGACTTCTTGCTAATATATATGACATCCTGAATAATATATATAACTTCTGGTTGGTTATTATGACTTGATGTTATCTTATTATGACTTTCTGTTGCGTCATATGACATTAGAATGCAATAGAAAGTCAAAATACCATTCTTTTATTATTCTATAGTGGAAAAGGATATTTTCGTCAGTAAAAATTTGACGAAAGAAAAAAAATTGAGCAATATTAAATACCATTCCATTATTACTTTTATATGGCCTACTATAATTGAATGGTATGCTTCACATCGATTTTACTATACCACATGCAATGCACAAAGTATTACTCTTATCATGTCACGTCCTTTGCAAGGGTAGTTTATGTCCGCTTCAGTGGTATCATCGTGATCTAATATTTGATTTGGCAAAAGCTATAGATCACCCGTTGGTATGCTCAATTTATAAGGGGATGTGGAGGTTCGTGAGTGTTTAAGTGATGGTGGGGCCTAACTCACACTACGGATCCTGCCGTATTTGGCATCAATCTGATTTCTGATGTGATCATAGTGGGTGATCGATGGTAGTATACTTTGATTTTTGCTCACACAATGACGCATTTTGGTTCACTTATTCGGATCTCACATTCTAATTTACCATTTTATTGGGTGCATTTGACCAAGGAAGATGCCTAATTTGTGGCATTTGTTAGTGCATATGAAGAAGCATCATCTTTTCTTGAGGGCTCGTTTGGTCGATAGCTAAAGTTTTTTCTCACCGAAATAATTTTTTTGGGCAGTTGATGTATGGATATGTGATACTTAGGAAAAAAAATTTAGTTTGATTGATTGATTATGAGAAAGTTATATGTTTTTTAGCATGGCTTATATTTGGTTAAGCACCTATTTGCTCAAAAAAAAGTTGTATAAAATACCTATTACACTTATAATAAAGAGAAAGATTCTATTACATTCTATCTAAAAGCTGAGAAGGGTACTTTTGGAAAAAGATGTCCCAATTTTCAGCCAGTAGAAAAGTAATTTTTCTATATCTCATATGAATTTTTTTTCTATAAAATATAGGAATTTCATTTTTATAGAAAATATAATTTTTCATTTTTTTTTCTCGTAAGTTGGTGGTTAGAATTTTTTGTGGGAGCTTGTATCCAGGTTTCATCCCATACATTTGCTAAAGATATTATATGTTTCACAAAAGGAGAAAGGTTGTGCCGCATTAGCTATTGGATGACAATTGTCAATAGACATAGGATAGGCTTAGGAATGATATGTGCATAATGAGTTTGTTTATATGAAAAGAATGGTAATCTCTTTTACCAGGAAAAAAAGAAAAAAAGAATGGTAATATCATAAAAAGTATCTCAAAAGAATGGATTTTTTTCCCCCCTTGAGATAGGAATGGAAGTCTCACCACATCATACGAGAAGAGGTATTCGGATCTCTCCAAGATCTTTCTTTCACCTTCTACTTAGACGACCTTTGAAGCCCACAATATTTCAGCAACCTAATCCTTCAAGAGCTTGGTCATCGTACTGTAACGCCTCCCAGAACGCACTTGGATTTTTCTTTTTGACTCCCACCCTTTCCCTCTTCCTTTTGATTCAACCAAGATTTATTTGAAACCCGCGGTCCCTCTCTTCACATTGTCCTCTTCATTTACTACTCGTCCCGTCTGAAATCTCACATTTCGGCAAGGCAGAGTCTCACCAAAGTCCATTTTCTTTACATTTAACCCCTATATAACTTTTATCCTACCAAACCGGATTATCTTTTTTTTTCTTTTTCTTTTTTTTTTATGACTTGGCTTGCATGCATGGAGTAAATCTTTGGACTTCACCGAGCACTGTTTCAGTTCATGCTTTATGCTTCAAATTTGTAACTATAGAGCCTGCAAACAAACAGACATGTTGAGCCTTTGGACACGTCAGGCTCCAACATAGCGTAGATCCATGGACGTCTCCATACTCTAGTTCAGTTTTTGTTTTGGGTAGGCTTCAAATTTTATAATCATATCCTGCTAACAAACAAACATGCTGTGCCTCCGCACACATGTCAGGCTCTACCTGTAGGGACCGGGGAGCAAGAGAAACTATATTGCTTGCGTCTCTGTTTAAAGAGAAGCATTAATTAGTAGCTTTTGCTGTTCCTGGAGGTAGCGGATCTGAACTTAGTTCATATGGTTTTGCCTCTTTCTGCATTCTATTGGATTCTCTGAGAGGACCTCTGCGTCACAAATTAATCGCAACAACACTGTTTAGCCTGCATCCAAATCATAGTGCTGATGCACGCATTGGGTGTGAAGCTAGATCTGGTGGCCCCCATCCCTAATCTTGCTTGTGACCCTTGGAAGCAGTACGACTTCATAGGTGGCGATTGATTTAGCTCGGTGCCCAGTAGCGTTAGTTGTTATCTTAATTAATGCACCAAAATTGAGCTCTGTATTACGAGGAATTATCCTGGTTGTGCGGTAAAAAATGGGTTTTTCATCATGGGATCAGTGGCCATGAACCTAAGAGACGCACGCCCATCCTTTTTCTTTACAACATTCAGAGAGAAGAAGTGAAACAAAAAGCGCTTATACAGCCTAAGCCGCAAGCATCTGCCGTTAACAAATAATTAAGCTTAGATTGAAGTGCATCTCCCTGCTTCCGGAATGCATCCTCGAATGTTAGCAAAAATTTACATCTTAGGGCACCAGAATGCATCTTGAGGCTGAACAATTCAGTGGGTACATAGCAACCATAATCGGCAAATCCTCTCAGAAAGGAAACAAATTAAAATTCATCATTTTGTAATATGTGACGGATTGTTGGATAAGGGTTTCTCAAAAATATTCCTCTCTCTCATGTATCACGCTTGCATATCTATGACCATCTCAAGCTAAAAATCATGGGCTAGGTCGGATTCTTATATGAGAGGACATGATGCTTGTCCACTACTAATTGCAATATATGGTGATTGGTGACCTGAACATTTCCCCAAATTAGCTCATCAAATTTTCCAACTCAGGTTTCCAGCCCTACAAAATCTCATGGTAGGTCGAAGTTCAAATACCCTTGTAGGAAAAGAAAAGCAAACAGGGGTTAGATTGGACTTGCAGTCAAAAGTCCAGGTGAAAACAGAGTTTTCCAAGCCGACATAATATTTGAATTGATGCAACCCGACCATCAAGTTAAAACGACTTTTAATTTGCCAAAAATCAAGCAAGAACGTGTCACGTAGTGCATAGACTCTGCTCCCACATCTATGCATCCTCCTAATCATTTAGATCGCAGTTATCTTCCCTACCATCCATATCGACATCATCCATCCAACCGACTCGAGTAAAAACATGAGGGTGGTAGCATGGCACGCTTCATTAATAATCTCCTTTAAATAACCAAACTTATTCCGATGGTTCATTCTTTTCAAAAAATTATTAGTTGGATTAAATCCATCAAATCAATGATAGCAAAGATAGATAAATAAGAAAGAGTAGAAAAAGGATGTTATATATATATATATATATATATATACAGCGGTAAATTTGGTCCAACCGGAAATTTCACGTTTCTCCGGCGCCGTTAGCTCCTCCCAGAGAGAGAAAAAGCGAGCGACAACGACGGAGCCCAAAGGGATGGCATCTCTCCCTTCTCGAGGTCTTGGGCGTGCGTTGGGTTTAGATCCGAGCGTCGCGGTCGGGGTGGCAAGAGACGTCGCTCTCGGAGGCCAATTGCACCCATTTGATCTCATGCACGTCTCCCTCCGTGCAGATATTGCTCTTTTTGGGATCCTCCCTCTTGTTGTCCCATTGCTTTTCTTTTGCTAGCAATAATTGGAGGTGCGTGCCGCTCCAAAAACTTTGAGGGCATGTGTTTGTTGCCCATGCCGTGCCAGCTTCCTTACGCTGTTCACATGCATGCCTCGGCAGCTCAAAGGTACAAGGTGCTCAGCCCTTGGCCAATCGAAATGGAGAAGAAGTTAGATATCGATGATATATTAATAAAAGATCATCATGAGAATGAATAGTGTTATAACCACCAGTTCAGTGGTAAACTTTCTTTTGATTGATGTGTTACCTTTCCCTTTTTTTTTTTTTTTTGCTTTTTACTTTCTCCTTTTCTGATAAAATCAACGATTTGGCGGACCTTTACCAGTACATCGGGAGAAGTCAAAAGATACAAGGCATAACAAACCCAGCCAAAGTGGAAATTGATGTCCGAGACAATAGAAAGAAGTCCCAATTCCCAAATAATATTCCAAAACTAAAGAAACGGGGAAAATAGTTGGTTCTCGGACATTTTCGCTGTGAAGATTTGCATTAAAGCCCATATAGTGGACCTATATGCTTCTTCTTATAAGTAGGAACGCACTTTAATTTCAAGCTGCTCAGGCTCTAAAAAGAAATAATTATAAGAAGGTGAGCTTAATTAAAAGGAGTTATGCTTCTAAATCATATGCAACGCGCACCTATATTCTTAATTATTATTATTAGTTTGAAAAGTCAAGCAACTCGTTAGTGATACGTGAAGGTGTCGAATTAATTGCTACATGTCATGGCAAACAATGTCGGACAGGTCAGGTCATAGACGTTATTAAAATAAATAAATTAAAAAAAAATCTGATTTAGAATTTTGAAAAACAAACAAATGGTGCCTCATCGTGTTAGTAAAATCCTTGACTTCAATACAAAAGATCTAGCTTTGAATGTCGTCTTCACTAAAGTTTATGATCTCAGTGAAGTTTTGAAAATTAAGTTATATCATTCTTCAAAAGAAAAAAAAAAAGAAAAAGAATCAAAATAAACTATGCCAAATGTGTAAGTTTCAATGTAGAGGCCTAATTGGCCTGCCCAATGCCCAGTCCGATTAGATTAGAGCACAGATCAAAGCTCGATTTCAGCCATAAAAAGGATTAGATTTGCACAAAATGAATGTAGCTTTGCTTTTCATGCTCTCTTCCATCAGGTGGCATCTATTGAAAAGCACATCGTTGCCATGCCATGCGCATGCCTAAATCTAAATAAAGTTTAGGATAATTTTTCCATACAGCAAAAGCATGATATGAAGTCTATACTGTCTGCTAAGTCTCACACCATCAATATGAATGTACTGCAGAGGCTTGCTGACATATTTTCACGATGGATTCCAACTCGGGTGCAATTGGATTCGAGATCCAACCCATAACTTGGATTTGATGGTGCAAGCATTTGTTAAACTAAGTCGTGTTTTGGAGTGGCACACACGACACCAGTTTCAGCCCGAAGTTCATTTTGAATCTTGATCAGATCGAGGGCTAACACAACCAGGCAAGCGTGAAACTACTCTATGGGCATAATTTCACCAGGGACCACGTGACTTTGCTAGCATGACAAGTTTCATGACTTCAAAGTGAAATCTTCATAATCCAACTAATCTATTATTCTTCACTGTGCAAAAAGTACTATAGAATATAGTGCATGTCCCGAGATATTTATCAAAAAATCGGTGGTTATGTGATTCTTATATAAACTATTCAAGTATCTCTAGGTTTATTCATTCATCTTTTCTTAGTATTTGACGCACGAGATCATCCATTTTTTGATGGACATCTCTGAAGCATGTACTGCACCTACGATATTTTTTAAGTACCATAGAGGATCCGTTCCCATAAATATTTACATAGTTTAGCCTACTGCCTACAACAATGATCATAAAAATTTTCATTAATGATGGAGAAAATACCAAGAGAAGAAAATCCTAATTACAAAAACTCTTAATCTCACAATCTCTCAAAAGCCCCCAAAAAATAGAGTTGTAATACTAGAAGGCCTACGACAGATAAAATCTATACATGTACAAATATCTCGAGAAATTCGAAATGGGGACTTCACCTATGAACCTCGGATGAGTCAATTGCAAGCATCCAGTATAGAGCACATGCGGAGTCCCCTTAGTGGGCCTGAGTCTTTAGGTCGAGGGCCCATATAGAGAGGCTCCTTTAGCTGTCCATCCTCTAAATGCAAGACAAACAATAACACCATACAACTAACATATACGTTATGACCTTGGTGTTAAAAAAAAATACCAATATTTTCGATAGGAAATGCATCTAGAATACACCTGTGACTACATAAATGCATGCAATACATGTTGCAAACAACTTCTTTTTCTTGTTATGCAACAGGTTGCAATATGTAGGACACTTATATTAGTTCTCCTTGGAGAATAATCCCATAAGATTATTTAGTACATTCATGTGCTCAGAAGTGAAAAGTTTAGCTATTTATTCCAAATAGTTCTGCCTCAGAAGTAAAATTTCAACTTACGCCGGGTTCACGAGCTTGTGCTGTCAGAGTGAGGATCACAACCTTAACATGCATGGACGTGTCTTGTGCCGAGCTCCCAAATGGATCCTATAATTCTCCAGTCACCAAGCGCCGGCCACCCAATGAGTTCCTAATTATTGCTTAGCATATAATTCTAGAGCTATCCTCGCTTTACATGTCACGTGCCATGGTCTACTTTTGTGGGCGTCCATTAGGAAGTATACGCCGTATAGCTGCCATGCTCATAGTTTTGCTAAAAAGATGCATCTATATATGATAGTCAAGTTGTATTTAATCCACTTATTCGCTTAAGTATGAGGATCCATATGTATTTAATTCATACTATTTTTTGTACAATAAATAGTTCTTAAATATTCATACAAAGTTTAAACACAACCTTTTGCCCTTTTGGATGGGATTTTACGACACGTTTGGTTCATGGGAAGTGAAGAATGGAAGAGACAATTTCTAAAAATTAGAGAGAAAGCATCTTGTTTGATTAGAGTTTTAAGATAAGATAGAATAAATTTTTTTTTTTATATTTTATGAGAAGTGGAAACTCATGATTGAGGTGGTTTTTAAGACTTCTCATGAGATGAAAAGTGATGGCTTTTTTTTCTTTTCAAAAATATTTTTTTTATAAATATATGATTGTAAAACATATAAATTCTTGAAAATATCATTAAATATTATCCTTATAAATATTAATATAATATAATATTATTATTATCTTAATATTAATATCAATATAAATAATATAATATTTATAATATATTAATATTATTTTAATATTTATATTAATATAATATTTTTATTAATATTAATATAAAATTTATATTTATATATTAATAGTTATATTAATAATATTAAAATAGTAGTATGAGAATGCTAAGACATAAACAGAAAAAATATATAAGAATCCATACTTATATATATTTTTATAGATACTAAATAAATATTAGGTGTTTATAATTCAAATAGTATCTTGTGATTAAATTTTTTTTGGTAGGATATTTTGATCAAAATTATAATTTAAAAATAATTATTATATATCTACGTTACATCATTGGCGAGAGGGGTGGGGTGTTGGGGAGGGAGAGAGAGAGAGGAGGGTGGTGGGTGGTTTGGCAACAGCCGGGTAGGAAGGGTGATGTTTCGTTTGCCAAAGCCGCAATAAAGATGAGGATAAAAATAAAAATAAAAATATATATTTTTATTTATAAAAAAAAGGGTTGGAAAGAGTCGTTTTCCAGCTGAGAGAGTGACAGAGAGAGAGAGAGAGGCAATTTGTTTCGTTTATCTTATCTCCCAACAAGCGAGGGGCAATATTGTACTAAAAAAGGAAAAGGAAAAGCAAGGGGCAGAGCTGAAGCTCTATCGCTGGTATAGGGATTTATTTTGGGAGAGAGGGCTATAAACGGCTGAGCTCACCATGATCTTTCCTCTCTGACGCTTGTCTGTCTGCGCGCCACCCTCTCCTCCAGTGGCATCATCCAACCTCCTCCTATAGGTCCAGTCCGTACTCTCGCTCTGTAATATTTGCTTCTCTCCTCCTCTTTCACCCTTCTCCTCCTCCATGGGCTGCTAAAATGTGAAGGTTTTGTTGCTGCTTCTGCTCAACAAAATTAAAGGAAGCCGTGGAGCTAACAGTCTCTCTTCTCACTATGCTTGCGCCCTCTTTGCCAGGGCCGAGGACTTTGAAAAGTGGCAAGAGTTAAAGAAAAAGAAGAGCAAATAGAGTTGTATCACTTACTCCTGTTCTTTGCTCATTTACAGCTTTCTTGGTTCAGCATCTTTGAAGTGCCTCTTTGTGGCCGATGCTATTGGGGACTAGAGTACTGAGCAAGTGCTGTTGGTGATGGAATTCCGGCAGTTGCTTGTCAATACCCTTTGGAAGCCAAAGGCAAGAGTGCACCGTAACCAGATCGTAGCAAACCAAGAAGGGAAAGAGGAGTTGGATGAAAGAGTTTAAAGGCAGCAGCCGAAGAGAAAAAGTAGACTAGAGAGTCTAGATCTCATAAGGACTCATTACTAGCTGATTCAAAATATAGGAAGAGGAGGACGCCTGCCTTTCCTCAAGCACTCAAGAAAAGGAGGTGGAGAGAGAGAGAAGAAGAAGAAGAAGAAGAAGAAGAAGAAGAAGAAAGAGGACTGACTACTTTAGGGCTTCCGATCGACTGCATCAAATTCATCAGCAGCCAAAGTAAAAAGTTCTCGGGCCACCACGGCTTCTTCGTCTGAACATGCTCGCCTCTCAGAGAGGATGGAAGAGAGCCACCACCACCACAGTCACGACGAGCAGAAGCTCCTCCACCATCACCACCACCACCAGCCACTGCCGCCCCATAATTCTAGGCTGGGGTCTTTAAGGGGAGGTGGTGGTCAGGTCATGGAGGTCCCGGGAGGCCACATTGTGCGGTCCACCGGGCGCAAGGACCGGCACAGCAAGGTGTGCACTGCCAAGGGCCTGCGGGACCGCCGTGTCCGCCTCTCGGCCCACACCGCCATCCAGTTCTACGACGTCCAGGACCGCCTTGGCTACGACCGCCCTAGCAAGGCCGTGGACTGGCTCATCAAGCATGCCAAGGCTGCCATCGACGAGCTCGCCGAGCTCCCCCGCTGGTACCCTCCCACCACCACCTACGCCTCCTCATCCAATCCTTCTCCACCTCCAAAACAACACGATCACCTCCATGACCAGCCTGTGCCCACCGAACCAGCCACCTATAGCGGTGGTAATTTCCTCCCTCCTCCACTGGATTCGGACTCCATTGCCGACACCATCAAGACCTTCTTTCCTTTGGCCACAACCACTGCTTCATCCTCTTACCAGAACCACCCGCCGGACCTCCTATCTCGTAGTAGCAGCCAAGCCCAAGACCTCCGCCTCTCCCTGCAATCCTTCCAAGATCCCATCTTTCACCAGAATCAAATACCTACTGCGTCCTCCCAGCAGAACTTCCTCCCTGGCTATTTAGCCTTCGATGCCACCTCCGCCAGCTGGCCCGAGCAAAACCAGAGAATTGTTGCATGGAATGTGGCGGAGACCAGTAGCGGCGAAGGTGGTGGAGGTTATGGGTTCAATATGCCACCGGTGCCGCTGCACCCGGCGCTCTGCCAAAGCCAGCTTCTTTCTCAGAGGGGAACCCTTCAGTCCAGTATCTTGCCGTCGGTTCGTGCTTGGATGGATCCGATTGCTGCCGCCACCGGTCATCAGATTCACCCAGCGGGAGTCCATTCATCATCACCATCAGTCCCAACCACAGAATTCGTATTCAGTGGTGATGGTGGTTTCTCCGGGTTCCATATTCCAGCGCGGATACAGGGTGAAGAGGAGCATGGTTGCATCCCTGGTAAGCCACCATCTGACTCCTCTGCTTCAAATCAGTCATATGAAGCAAGAAGAGAGAGGTAGATACAGTGGAGAACAAATCCACAATTAAGCTTTCAGGGGCTTCTCCCATTCCTTCTCAGGTTAAAGTTCAATCAGATGAGCACTTAAGTTGCCACTTTGTATCAATGTTCTCGTACATCTCAGGATTGCTTGGTCAATATGGTAGAGGGACAAGAAGAGGGGGGAAGGTGAGGAGGGAGAGAGAGAGAGAGAGAGAGAGAGAGAGAGAGAGAGAGAGAGAGAGAGAGAGCTTTTCTATATGCTGATATGTACGAAACCAGGTTTTTTTGTTTGCTGGATTGGCCTCAGGTCATCTTATTTTCTTTATCTTGCTCTTATATTTATGGGCTTTTAGAGTCCTTCCTTTGCCGGCCATGGTTAGACCAAGTGATTGTTATTATTATTATTACATTGTATTAGTTGTAGAGCAGTCGTTCAAGTTGTTTGCTGTTGTTGTTGATGGTTCGCTGGTATGGCTAAGGCGAAGATTCTGTTCCTCGGTCACCTGGAGATGTCTCTGGAAACTGGTTCGATTAGGGTTTCTTAAAGAAAAGAAGAAAGAAGAAAGCTTAATAGAATCAAATAAACTAATGTATAATTTGACAGGAAGCTTGGGGTTGTCTTCATGCGGATGAGGAGCTGAGAGGGTTTTGGCTTCTCTATAATTGGCAATAAATGGTCTCTTTCCCAATACCTTGGTCACATAATATTTTTGGGTTTATTAAAAAAGAAGTAGCCTTTTGTGTTGATGCTTCAGCTTCCTCAGACGACCAAAAATGATGAATAAAATATGGGCTTCATGATTGGCCATTTCTCCATCCCATTTGAAGATGCTGAGGATACGTCTTTGTCCTTCAATAGTGGAAGATTTCATTGCCAGGCTTGCCAGCAGCTTCTGCTTTATTGCTTACAAGTCACAAGCCGGTATCCTATCCACACAGTGGAAAGGAGAAGGAAAATAAAGTAGGGCTTTTCTCTTTTCTTTAGCAAGAGATCCCTTGAGGATGGGACAGTTAGCAGATGATTGATGATTTGGATTTTGATACCTTGATGATATTTCTTTCTTTCTAATGTGCTTCCACGGCCATCTGTTCCTGTACCTTCCTGCGCTTCCGCGTGCTGCTTTTGCTCATGAAGTCAAAACTCGTGGATCGTGTTTGACTTGCTGTCTACTAGTTTTTTTTATTTGAGGGAAATAACTCGATCGATAACTTAGTCGAGACGTATATATATTGCATACATGCACATGTATTATATATGATACCTTTTTATAAATAATTAAAAATATTTGATGACCTAAGTATCTATAATATATTTGAATTTAGTATATTTTAATCTTGAGTAATGAGGAATATGCAGATGTTACAGGAGAATAGCATTATCCAAATGGATATATATTGATATTTCAACTTGCTAGGATTAATTACACCTAAATCATTTAGTTAAGAAAATATACAAACTTCAAATTAACATAAAAGGGAATACATCAAAAATTTTGCTTTCTTGCCTATCATTATGATTAAACTAATATCTGAGGAAAAAAAAATTGCAGCCATCTCTAGTGCTCGTCGGCCCCTCCCGACCCCCACAACCGTGTCTCTTTGCTCTTCCTCGTCATCAGCAATATTGTCTTCATTTAACTCGGCGACAACATGAAATCATTCGGTCTGGCCCGGTGACAACCATATTTAATTCGGCTAAGTTAACATTTTGTGGAAAAAAAATTTAAGAATACAACTCAGTCAGATCTTATTCTTTTTTTTTTAATAATATCCCAGTTGTCTTGATTTTTTATTTAGTTTTTGACTCAACTTGGTTGAGTCACGAGCCGTATTGCCAAGTTTTACAACATTCAAAGAATCATGCTAGGTCTCCCATACTGGAAATATGCATCGCATCATTTATTAATATACTATTTTCTCTTTCCCTTTTCAGATTCCACGCACGCACAGAAGTTGCGTAAACTCTTATCCTAAAAGAATCCACTTTTTGAGGCCGATACTGGTAGACTTGTATTGCAGCTGTGGAGAAGCAGAAAGTTTTTAGTGAAAGATATTGCTTATGCTCAAAGGAGAGATCGAGGATTTGCCAGCAAAAACTGTTTGTGTGATTTGAAGTCCATTCTCCGAGAGCAATAAATATGCTTTTTGGCTAATAGAAAAGCTTTTGAACAAGACTGTCCAAATATTCAAGTGCATTCATCACTATTTATGGATGTAGTGATGGTAAGATCCAACGTAGCCTGTCTTGTTTGTTCTGTGCTTAAGATGTAGGTTCTGTAGTGGGTCTTATTTCATCCGCAGGCCTTTGTACTTGCCAGTAGTTGAAGATGCTAAGTTATTACAGTTGCATGAAGCTTGAATTCCAGGATTTTCAATTATATGTAACAACTTATTCTGATGAACAACCTACTCTCTTTTAGGCCAGAGGCCAATTGAGTGTTATTTTGTAGTTGAAGTGATATGTGGCTCTTTTCTTACCCCAATAAACATTGAAAAAGAGGCACCTGTAGAAACCAGGCTTAAAGCAAACAAGGACAAACATCTTTGAGGTAGAATAGATTATGCAGCACTTATGAGGATCCATGCGGATATATATTTATTTCAACATCCATTATTCACAGTAGACTAAGAAGTCTAAATAATACCTTCTAGCCACGTGAAGCCAACATCAACCTCTATCAAATACCAAATATCAAGGAACTTATTTGGGTCCTCACAGAAAACATTGAGCAACTAGCAAAAATGGACCTTGATGGAGGATGAGGAGCGTTGTTGTGAATCCCAAATTTCCCCTCACTCTATTACAAATTACAAAAGATTTGGTTATTAAAAATGGCTGGATTCTTATATCCAACAAATTCCAACCATCCGATCATGAACAGTGCCAAGTGCCAATCTAAACCTATCGCTGAGCACAATTAATTAAAGACTTGACAGGCCGTTGGAATCCCACAAGATGACATGACTCCAGGCCATTGCAAAAAGCTACAGTTCATAGAGAAACACAGGACGAAGTTGAGGTTGATGAGCGATCACAAATGGACACAAACCACTGCTTTGCTCCACGCAAGCCAAGCTAACAATCTGGATGAGCCATCGCCATCAGCCAGGCCAGCAGCCGATCTTATTCTGAAACTGTGGCAGGCAAGCAACAAGGCATCCACCCACGTTCAGCCACCTTCCACAAGGGCGCTTTTCTTCAGAAAAAAACTTTCAACACTAAGTCTACTATCACATGAAAAGCATGTGCGCTCATTGCCATCAAAAATTGGAAGCATCGCACATATTACATTGTTACTAACTATACTATGAAATAATAAAATACTCCGTCCACAGCTTATGCGTATTCTATGCGCCACAATGGTAAAGCAACCATCTTAGAAAGATGAATCGTAAAAAGCAATTCGCGAATGTCTACAGCTATTTTCAGGGACCAGTAACTTTCAGTAAAATTCTGCCCAACCAGCAAACCCAAGTATATATCAGTAACATCTTACAATCGATGCATATATTTGTCGATCGGGCAACTGTCGCTCTGCCATCATCTCTGGAATTCTTTCTGCCGGTGATTGTGCTTTAGTGGTTTAGAATTCTAAACTCTAGCCCAACCATTTCCTCATTTGCTTAGATGCTAGATATATATTCTTCATTAATAATGACTATTTAAGTGATCGATGGGAGACAGCTTATGAGCCTTTAGATTTCATATGGCTAATGCAGAGTGAGCTGGAAAGAGCCATCTACCATGGAACAAGCAGCCTAAATCCAATTCCACTCCAGGCTCCACTTCTTCCTGCTTCACTTCCCACAATCTATTGAACAAAATATTTTACCTGCTCAAGAATAATTTGCACATACTCTACTGCAAGAATAGAACTTGACCCCATGTACTTTTAACTTGCCTTATTGGAAGATCTATATGCGCGTGCATTCAATTTCGCGTATGACGCCAACCTTGAGCTAGGAGTTGGAGCGAGACGAGCTCATCGTCCGAGACCTGCCAAAACAGATTCCATACCCGAAGTCGGTGCGTGGTCGAGTTCCACGGCAAAACCCTCCGAATGGATCAACGGTAATAGCATCTTCTGACTCAATAGAATATGCAAGCGGTGCTCAGAAGAAAAAAAGCTGAGCATTTAAGAAAACATATCCGGAGGATCCCTTTATATAGGTGGCTTATTAGTGAATTGATGTCGTGCACAAGCTGCAGCAAGCCACTCTGTGTATATGACCCGCTCCGATACGGGGCCGCCCTGGAGGTCTCGATAGAGAGAGGGACGAGGCGTCAATCAGATCCAAGATCAGTGAACCATGTTGTCCGGCGCATACTACGCTGTGCGGCCAACATCCGGACCTTGGTTTTAGGAGAGAGCGGCCGTGCTGCCCAATTTGTCTAGTTACGCCACGATCGTCTGTAGGAAGTCATGCACCTGTCCTATTTGCGGGTGTTGCCTCTGACTCTGGCAACTAATGTTACTCTGACCATTATGTAAGGCAGTTTCTTAATCATGTATTGAGGGAATCACCTGACTGCTACCAGGAAGTCAATCCGAAAACTCCTCTCGCCAGGATCCTCTCC
>QRFJ01000016.1:1625272-1710430 GCA_006176705.1 Cocos nucifera
TTGGCTCTCGTAGTGAGTCCGCACTGAAGAGGGCTCGACCGCTGAGGCATCTTCTGTGACTATCGATTGCATTAGGCTGAGCGATCAGACTGGACTCGACGAACGGGTTCATCCAATAATAGTCTCCCACCTGAGTTGTAAATTCAAAGAAAGGAATGTACCAAAATAGGCAACTAGCGAAGTCCTTTTCTGAGTCAATGCATCCATTTGAAGTTGAAGCTCGGGGAGACTTATCTCGGCCAAAATTGACATTGAAAATTAAGGCTCGAGGGATGCCCATCTCCAGCAGAGGTTCAGAAGATCTTGTCTTTGCTGATTGATTGGTTTTTGAGCTCGGAAAAAGATCCTATTCCAAACCCGGAGGTTGAAGTTAAAGTTGAGGCTCGGCGGGAGATCTCATCACCAGTCAGAGTTGAAGTTGAGGCTCAGGAGATCTCATCTCCAGCTGTAGGTTGAAGGAAGTGAGGCCGGAGGAGCATCTCATCTGCTTAGTCTGATGTAGTGAAGGAGCTCGAGGTGAGATCTCATTCTCCAGCCAGAGATTGAAGGAGATCTCATCTCCTGTGTCCAACGATGAAGCTCAAGAGAGATCTTATCTTAGTCGAGATTGAAAGTTGAGCTCGGGGACAGTCTTATCTCCAGCAGTCGAGGTTAAAGGTTGGACTCGAGGAATCTTATTCTTCAACAGTCGAGTTGAAGGAGATCTTATTCTTTTGTACAAGCTCGAAGAAGATTTATCTCCACAGTCAGAATCGAAGTAAAAACTCGGAGGAGATCTATCTCCAAACAAGCGAGGTTGAATGGAAAAAACTCGCGGGAGATCTTATCTCTAGCAGTTGAGTTGACTTGATCACTCGAGGAGATCTTATCTCCAGCATCGAGTGTTGAAGTTGGGCTCGGAGGGAGATCTTATCTCCAATAACTGAAGGTCGCAAGGTAGCTCGTGGGAGATCTTATTCAGCAATCGAGTTGGACCTCGGTCGCTTTGGGGGAGATCTTATCTCCAACAGTCGAGGTCGAAGATTAAGTCGGAGAGATATTAGTCTTCAGCAGTCAAGTTGAAGGAGATCTTATCTCCTGTTAAAGCTTGGGGAAGATCTTATCTCCAGCAAAGCGAGGTCAAAGGTTAAGCTTGGGGGAGATCTTATCTCCCAGCAGCTGAGGTTAACTCGATCGCTCGAAAAAGATTCTTATTTTCAACAGTCTGAGATGACTCAGTCGCTCGGAGAAGATTTATCTCCAGCAGTGAGATTGAAGGTTGGCTCAGGGGACATCTTATCTCCAACAGTCCGAGATCGAAGGTTGGCTCGGAAGAGATCTTATCTCCAGCCAGCTAAGGTTAACTCAGTTGCTCAGGATAGATCTTATCTCCAGCATTCAAGATTGAAGGAGATCTTATTCCTATTTTGAAGCTCGAGGAAGATCTATCTCCAGCAGTCGAAGGTCGAAGGTTAAGCTCGGAGGAGATTTATCTCCAGCAGTCGAGTGAAGAAGATCTATCTTCTGTTGAAGCTTGGAGGAGATCTTTATCTCCAGCAGTTGAGATAAAAAATTAAGCTCGAGGGGAAGATCTTATCTCCAGCAGTCAAGATTGAAGGAGACCTTATCCTTGTTGAAGCTCGGGGGAGGTTCATATCTCCAGCACAGTCGAGATCGAAGGTTTAAGCTCGGGGGAGATCTTATCTCCAGCAGTCGAAGTTGAAGGTTGGACTCGAAAAAGATCTTATCTCCAGCAACCGAGGTCGAAGATTGAATTCGAAAAAAATCTTATCTCTAGCAATCGAGGTTGACTTGATCGCTCGGAGGAGATCTTATCTTCAGCAGCCGAGGTTGAAGGAGATCTTATCTCCTATTGACGAAGATCTTGAAGTTCGATCTTCGACTTTGCTCATGTTAGGACGAGATTCTTCTTCTTTTTCTAACGAACTATGGGGGCACAGAAGGGTCATTGTCAGGGCCTCTTCCCCCATCTCGTCTAAAATGAATGAGGTCTTCGACTTTGCTCGCATTAGGATGAGGTTCTCCTCCTATTTCTAACGAACTGTGGGGACATATAAGGGCCATTGTCAGGGCCTCTCCCTCCATCTCGTCTAAAATAAATGAGGCCTTCGACTTTGCTCGCGGTAGGATGAGGTTCTCCTCCTATTCTTAACGGACTGTAGGAGCACATAAGGGCCATTGTCAGAGCCTCTCCCCCCATCTCGTCTTAAATGAATGAGGCTTTTGACAACCGAGATTAAAGGTTAAGCTCGGAGGATATCTTATCTCCAGCAGTTGAGATTGATTTGATCGCTCAGGAGAGATCTTATCTCCAGCAACCGAGGTTGAAGGAGATCTTATCTTCTATTGAAGCTCGAAGAAGATCTTATCTCTAGCAGTCGAGGTCGAAGGTTAAGCTCGAAAAAGATCTTATCTACAACATCGAGGTTGACTCGATCGTCAGGAGAGATCTTATCTCCAGCAGTTCGAGGTTGAAGGTTGAGCTCGAGGGAGATCTTATCTCCAACAGTCGAGGTTAGAAAGAAGATCTTATCTTCTATTGAAAGCCTCGGAGAAGATCTTATCTCTAGCAACCGAGTCGAAGGTTAAGCTCGGAGGAGATCTTATCTCCAATAGCTGAGGTTGACTCGATCTCTCGGGGGAGATCTTATCTCCAGCAATCGAGATTGAAGGTTGAGCTAGGAGAGATCTTATCTCCAGTAATCGAGGTTGAAGGAATCTTATCTCTTGTTGAAGCTCAGAGAAGATCTTATCTCCAGCAGTCGAGGTTGAAGGTTAAGCTCGGAGGAGATCTTATCTCCAGTAGCCGAAGTTGAAGAAGATCTTATCTCTCTGTTGAAGCTCGGAGGAGATCTTATTCTCCAGCAGCCAAGGTCAAAAGTTAAGCTCGGGAAGATCTTATCTCCAGCAGCTGAGGTTGACTTGGTCGCTCAGAGAAGATCTTATCTCCAGCAGCCAAGGTTGAAGAAGATCTTATCTTCTATTGAAGCTCGAAAAAGATCTTATCGTTAGCAGTCGAGGTCGAAGATTAACTTGGGAAGATTTTATCTCCAGCAGTCGAGATTGACTCGATCGATTGAAAGAGATCTTATCTTCAGCAGTCGAGGTCGAAGGTTGGGCTCGGAGGAGATCTTATCTCCAGTAGCTGAGGTTAACTCGATCACTCGGAGGAGATCTTATCTCCAATAGCCGAGATTGAAGAAAATCTTATCTCCTGTTGAAGCTCGGAGGAGATCTTATCTCCAGCAGTCGAGGTTGAAGATTAAGCTTGGGAGAGATCTTATCTCCAGCAGCCGAGGTTGAAAGAGATCTTATCTCCTGTTGAAGCTCGAAGGAGATCTTATCTCCAGCAGTCGAGGTTGACTCGATCGCTCGAGAGAGATCTTATCTCCAGTAGTCGAAGTTGAAGAAGATCTTATCTCCTATTGGCGAAGATCTTGAAGCTCGATCTTTGACTTTGCCCATGTTAGGACGAGGTTCTCCTCCTGTTCCTAACACGGCCACTTTTGATCATTTTTTTTCTATCATCACATAATTTTTGTACCAGAAAATAATAATGCTGAAATGAGGGAGTTTTATTGAAGGTAGATTACTGGTAATACATCCTCAGATTTTTTGAGTTCCAATATCGTGAAAATATTATTTCTCCAAGCTCCTTCAAACGGTAAGTTTCGGATCGGATGACCTCCAGCACTTCATGCGGGCCTTTCCAATTTGGGGCGAGCTTCTCCTGGCTCTAAGGCTAAGAGATGGTGACTCGTCGAAGCACTAAGTCTCCCACTCTGAATGTCTTACTTCTAACTCTAGAGTTGTAGTATCGGACCATATTCCGTCTGTAGGTTGCCATCTGGATGTGGGCTTCCTCTTTTTTTCTTCCAGTAAGTTGAGGTTAACTCTGAGGTTCTATGGATTGTGCTGCTCGCTGAAGGCCATGATTCGTGCTGACGAAAGCTTAAGTTTAATCGGGATGACTGCCTCCGTGCCAAAGACCAAGGCGAATGGTGTTTTTCTAGTCGATAACCTTTGTGTAGTTCAGTACGCCCAGAGGATGTGATAGAGTTCGTCCACCCAAACCCCCTTTGCTTTGTCGAGCCTCATCTTGATGTCTTACAACAGAGTCCGGTTGGTCACTTCAGCTTCTCCATTGGCTTATGGGTGATCTATCGATGTGAAGTGGTGAAAGATATTTAGATTTTCATAGAATTCGGCGAACCTCACCCCAGCGAACTGTTATCCATTATCGGTTATGAGAGTTCGAGGCAAATCAAACCGACAAACTATTAACTTTCAGACGAAGTTTTGTACCTTGACCTCGGTAATCTTCGCTAGTGGTTCGGATTAGAATCACTTGGTGAAATAATCGATTGCGATCAGGAGAAACTTTCGCTGTCTGAATGCCGTCGAAAAAGGGCCAAGTATTTTCATTCTCCATTGTACAAATAGCCAAGGTGCACTTAGCGGAGTAAGCTCGGAGGCCGGCTGTCTTTGTACGTTTGCATTCTTCTGACAGCGGTCGTATTTCTTAACATACTCCACGAAATTATGAAACAAGATTGGCCAGTAGTACCCTTGCCGAAGTAATTTTTGCGATAGGGACCTAGCTCCTACGTGACTAAAATTTCTTATGCATCTTCCACAGCGCGAGGTCAGCCTCTGAAGGTTAGAGACATCTTAGCAGTGGTAGCGAGTACGACCTCTTATACAACCTACCCTCATACAAAACGTATCGGAAGGCTTGATTTTTGAGTTTTCGAGCTTCTTTTGAATCATGAGGAAGGACTTCCTCCTTGAGGTAGGCGACCAACGAATCAATCCAGCTCGGCTCAAATCCTGTTTGTAGAACAACCTGGGATTCTTCTGGGCTTGGGCACTTCAGAGTCTCCAAAAATACTTCTTTGGGTAGTTCGACTGGGGCTGAAGTGGCCAACTTAGAGAGAAGATCGACTCTTGCATTTTCTACCATCGAAATCTATCGAATGCTGAAACTACCGAAGGCCAGAGTCAAATCCTTCATTTTTCTAAGGTATTTCATTATGCTTTCCTCCCGCGCTTCGTAGCTGCCATTAACTTGGTCGATCACCAACTAAAAATCATTGTAGACTCGAAGTCGATCTATTTTTAATTTTCTTGCTATTTTTAATCCGACGATCAGCACTTCATATTCGGCCCCATTGTTGATCACAGAAAATTCAAAGTGTAGCGCGTACTCGATGATGACTAGCTCCAGTGGAGTTGGACGAACCATCCACATGCAAAGCCCAAAAGCCTTCGAAAAGGTTGGCACTTTTCTCGGAGAGGTTCGGCCGTGATAGCAGAGCGCCGATCTCATTTTGTTCAAGCTTGGCTTCAATTAGAATGGTACATTCTAACATAAAATCTATCAGTATCTGAACCTTGATCGATGGCCGGGATCGATAGTTGATGTCAAACTCTGTGAGCTCGATCGTCCATTTTGTGATTCTCTCAGAAGCGTTCGTTCGGTGAAGGACCACTTTTATTGGTTGGTCCATGAGGACCGTTATAGTATGCTCCTAAAAATAAGGTCGGAGTCTCCTGACAGTAATTAGAAGAGAGTAATTAATTTTTCTAGCCTAAAGTACCTGATCTCCGCATCCCTCAGGACCCAACTTACATAGTAGACTAGTTGCTGCATCTTCGCTTCTTCCTTGATCAGGACTACCGCAAGGATCATTGGAGAGACTGCTAAGTATAGGAATAATTTTTCTTTGAATTCAAGCTTTGCCAGCAGTGGAGGTGAGCTGAGGTAGTTTTTAAGCTCCTCAAATGCCCGTTGGCACTCCACCGTCCAGCAGAAGTTCTTTGGTTGTCTGAGAACTCGAAAGAAGGACATACATCGTTCGGTCGATCTCGAAATGAAGCAATTTAAGGACGTCACTTTTTCAGTCAGGCACTGAACTTTTTTTATCATTTTTGGAGCAGTCATCTCCTGAATGGCCCAAACTTTCTCGAGATTTGCTTCAGTCCCGTGCCTCGACATCATGAACCCCAGAAACTTTTCGGAGGTCACACCGAAGGTGCACTTGGTTGGATTCAGTTTCATCTTGTGCTTTCTGAGTGCGCCGAAGGTCTCTTCAAGGTCAGCAAGGTGGTCTGTAGAAGCTTGACTTTTGCCGAGCATGTCATCCACGTATACTTTCATGTTACGGCCAATCTGCTCCTTGAATATCTTATTGACCAGATGCTGGTATGTTGCCCCTACATTTTTGAGTCCAAAGGACATGATCCTGTAATAATAAAGACCACAATCAGTAATGAAAGCGATTTTCTCCTCATCCTCAGGCGCCATCCATATCTGGTTATAACCAGAGAAGGCATCCATGAAGGTGAGGAACTCATGGCCCGAGGTTGCATCCATCAATTGATCAATCTTTGATAGAGGGTAGCTATCTTTCGGGCAGGCCTTGTTCAACTTTTTGAAGTCAATGCACATCCTCTACTTGTTGTTTGTCTTTTTGACGAGGACCATGTTTGAGATTCAGGTCGAATAATTAACCTTTCGAATGAATCCGACTTTGAGGAGCTTGTCTACTTCTTCGGTGATTGCTTTCTGCCTCTCCAGGGCATGGTAGCGCATCTTTTTTTTTATCGACCGACGCTTCGGATCAACGGCCAACCGATGTTCTATGATCTTGGTATCGATTTTCGACATATCCGTTGGGGTCCAGGCAAAGACGTCCACATTTCTTCTGAGGAAGACAACGAGTTGCTCTCGAACCTCGTCTCTCAAGTTGGAGCCGATCTACACTGCATGCTCCATATTTTCATCATTTAAGAGTACAGAGATGAGGTCCTCCATAGGCTCGTCTCGCTCCTCAATGAGGTTGTCGCGAACATCCAGCTCGTCAACAAGATAAGGGTCGGACCGCTCTTTCTTATGTAGGGCAATTGAGTAGCAGTGCCTCGCCAGAGCCTGATCTCCCGTAACCTCTCCGATCCCATGACTTGTCGAAAATTTCATCTTCAAATAATAGATTGATACCACCGTCCAAAGTGCATTTAGACCAGATCGATCGAGAATAGCATTATAGGCGGATGGAGTCCTCACGACTAGAAAATCGACCTACGTCTTAGCCAATTTTGGGCGTTATCCTGCAGTCACAGCCAAAGTTATTATGCCCTCAACTGATACGGCATTGCCAGTGAATCCTATCAGTAGAGAGTTCATAGGTCCCAAGCAGTCATTGGATAAGAACATTTTTGAGAAGGCATCGTAAAACAATATATCGGCCGAGCTTCCATTATCCGCTAAAATGCGGCGTACATCATAGTCAACAATATTCAAAAAGATTACAACCACATCATTGTACGAAAACTGAACCCCCTGAGCATCCACCTCGATAAAAATCATCAGTTCCTCAGTCCTCCATCTCTTCACCGATCCCTCAGATTCGTTGGCCTCTCCTTGTTGAAGTCCCTCCAAGATAGTTTTGATGATGTCGAGAGGCGGTCGATCTTCTTATTGGTCCCTCCTGATGGTTCAGGCTGCGGTAATGCTCTTGACCGATCTTTCCACCCTTCGGATCATCTCCATAGGAATCGGCCAAGTCTGCCGCATCTGACGAGCTCCTCGATCTCATCCTAGAGTTGGATGCACTCATCCGTATCGTGATCGTGATCACAATGATAAAGGCAAAACTTGTTGGAATTGTGTTTGTCGGAGCGAGAGCGCATCCTCTCCGATCTTGACAGTTGTTTCCTGATTTCCATCAACACTTGAGTTTTCGGAGTATTAAGGGGGGCGTAATTATGAAATCTTCATTGGGAAGAATCTCAGCATGCCCTTCCATTGAGGCCTTCCTACCTCCCGAGCCCAGGGGGAAGTTCGAATTCGCTTGCACTCAGAAAAAGTCCGAAAATACGGCCGAGCTTCACTCGACCTTCCTACCTCGGTGGGCCTACACGGCCCGCCAATTCACCGCTCGCCAAGGGCTTCATCGTCCTTGGCCTTGAAGGCCTCTTCAGTCCGGACATAACCTTCAGCCCGAGCTAACATATCAGTAAAGTCTCTAGGATACTTCTTTTTTAGGAAGAATAGCAAATCATTCTTCTAAAAGCCATCCTTAAGGATGGCCATGGTGACTGATTGATCCAGATTCCAGACCTCTAATGCGGCAGCATTAAATTGGATGACATAAGTTTGGATGGATTATCCCTCCTTCTACTTGATAGTCATCAGAAAATCCAAACCTTAGCGCGGACGTTGATTACTGACGAAGTGGATTGCGAACTGATGACTCATCTGATCGAACGATAAGATGGTATTTGATTTAAGCATCGAGTATCAATTCCTGATGGCTTCCTTGAGGGTGGACAGAAAAGTCCGATACAAAATAGCATCTGACGCGCTGTGGAGCAACATCATTATCCGAAAGACCTCCAAATGATCGATCGGATCGGTGGTCCCGTCGTAACTTTCAAACTATAGGAGCTTGAAGTTCGGCGGGATCGATTCCTACATGATTTTCTACGAAAAAGAAGGATCAGTACAAATATTATTACTGTGTGAGGAGGAAGTATGATGGAGCTCTTCGATTCGTCGGCTCATTTCTAAGAGCCTTCGATCCAAGAGATCTCCACGATCGTTGATCTCCAAAATTTTTTGGTGGAATGGGTGTGAAGCTTCCCCCTGGGTCTAGTCATGGTCCGAGCAGGGGCCCTCCATCCTCTGCTTCTCCTTTCCGAGGATCAAAGATCGGATAGCCCAAGTCGGCCGTTCCAGGACCAGACCATAGGACTCAGGAGAATCCTGCGCCGGTCGAATTGGTGCCGGAACCTGTCGATGCATGACCTACATTGCCTCCATGAGGTCACGAATTTGTTGGACCAGCAGATTAAACTGCTCCGCATGTACCGCGGCTACAGATGAAATATGAGTTATCGGGGCTAAAGCAAGAGCAGATGGATCTAGATGGGATCGGACCGTGAAGGCCGTCGATCGCCGAGTCGAAGCTCTCTTGGGAGGTATTTTCTCTCAAAAAAAAACTCTAGAGACGAAAAAGAGAGATCTCTGGAGAGAGATCATCGCTGAGCACTCCTTTAAGAACAAGGGAGCCTCAAGAACACCTCAAGAACAGAGACGGTCCTTCCTCTAGCGCCAATTCTGTTGGTGCAGAATTTGATTGATACCGGATCAAACTAGAGTGGAGGAGGACGAGGTCACCGTCGGTGATCTATAAAATAAAGTTTCATCCGAAGTTGGTGGTGGTGGCTCCGGTAGGATCCTTCGACGATCAAGTCAGCTCTTCTGACCAACAGAAATGGAGTGCTCAGAAAAGAGAAGTGAGCTTAGAGAAAATATATCTGAAGGATTCCTTTTTATAGGTGGAGCTTATAGCGGATTGATGGTGACAGCTGCAGCCATCTAATAGCAGGCCGCTCGAGGCTGCATGGGGTTCGGTATGGAGAGGGAGAGGCATCATCAGACCGATAGTGACGGCCATGTCGTCCGATCGTGAGCCACCTGAGATTTATTATGGAGAGAGCGGTGCCGCCAGATTGGTAGTGGCGGCCACGTCGTCTAGTATAAGCATGCGTTCGGAGTCTGACTGCAAAAGCAATCTAGAATGAGATCAGCTCCTATAGAAATTCGATTGTAGGAGCAATTCAAAAGGAGATCGGCTCTCGAAGGAGTCCGACTGCAGGAGCGATCCGAAAGAAGTTCGGCTCCTGTAGGAATTCGACTGCATGAACAATCCAGAAGGAGTTCGGTTCTTGGAGAAGTCCGAACTGCAGAAGCAATTCGGAATGAGTTCGGCTCCTGGAGGAGTCCGAACTGCATGAGCGATCCGAAAGGAGTTGGGCTCTTGGAGGAGGAGTTCGACTGAAGAGGCTCGACCGCTGAGGAATTCGATCAGTCGAAGAGATTCGGCTGAGATTCGACCGTTGAAAAGTTTGGTCGGTTGAAGGAGTTCAGCTAAAGCTCGTCTGCTGAGGAGTTTGGCTGGGGCTCGATCGCTGAGGAGTTCGGCTCCTGTAGGAGCCCGACTGAAGGAGAACCTCGGAGGAAGTTCGGCTCATGTAGGAGTCCGACTGGAGGGGCTCGACTACTGAGGAGTTCAGTCGGAGCTCGGCCGCTGAGAAGTTCGGAGGGAGTTTGGCTTCTGTAGGAGTCCGACTGAAGGAGAACCTCGAAGGAAGTTTGGCTCATGTAGGAATCCGATTGGAGGAGAATCTCGGAGAAAGTTCGACTTTCATAAGAGTCCGACTGGAGAGGCTCGATCGCTGAGGCTCTTCCGTGACTATCAATTGTATTAAGCTAAGCATCATATTGAACTTCGATGGGAGCGGGGTTCATCCCAACAAAGGTATTTCCTATTTCACGAAAAAACCTATGAAAAAATCCATATATGCCTCGGCATCACTGCTGTTTCCCTCTACCACATATCCTCATGAGAATTACATCCATTATTTATTTAAAAAAAAAAAAAAAAAACCTTCATGGTTTCTTAGATTCCATCCTGTTCTACCGGTTGGAAATATCGATCAAGTGGCAATGAAAATCATTTGGCAATCACTAACCCTCCACCATACCTTGTACTAATACTCGAAAATATGAAGAAATGAAAAGTGAAGCAGCAAAGTTTCGATGGAAATGGTCAACAAAAAGAAAAGAAAAGAAAAGCATATATTAATGAAAGTAAAATGATATGTGCATGAAAGGACCCAGCTGGCACATTAATCGAATTCCTACGGTAGGAAACAAGAACCAACAGCTGCCATTCAAGAAGCATGGTGTCCACACCATGATGTCCGGCAGATGCAACAGATTATGACCTTTGAGAGTAAGGAGATTAATATTGTATGTTATCTGCCTCTAAAACGATGAAGACTGTGATGGTGGGAATGTTATATATATATATATATATATAGGTGTTCTTTTACATAATTGTGACATGGTCCCATTGTGCTTTTTATACAAGATAATTCCCCAAATTGGCCATACCAATTACCAAGTAGAGACAAGAGGAATGGCAAGTCTCATTGCAACATCAGTGGGCATCATAGGTCTATATATGCCTCTTTAGGCATGGTAGTGGGCATCATAATCATTTTACACATAACATTTCCCCTAAGTTTGGTTGAAATTAAAGAAATCTGCACAAAGGAAAAGCAAAAATAAAAGTCTTTTCATCAAAATAAATTTTGCCCGAATACAGTAATTTCTGGATTTTTAGCTTTTCCAAGAAAAACAATCTTTCCACACAATTCTCCTTGCAACCAAGTATGTTAATAAGTTCTGTCGTAGAAGTCTCCACAATTAGTTTCCAGGTGATACTCCATTGACCTCCTTTATCCTTTCAATAACCGAACTCCGTTCTCTCCGATTCATATATATATATATATATATATTCTTTTCCGATTTTCTTTTTTTTTTTTTGGATGAAATATCCTTTCCTGGTTAGTCTAGAGGCTTTGCCCTCTTTCCGCAGCACCCATTTGTTCTTCCTCACTTCTTTTTCAAACAATGTGACTGCAAGGGAGTCCACCATTCCTTCAAGCCAGCCAGCCGCTAGTCAAGCACCTCACTCACCAAATCTCCCATCGAACTACCCCAAACCAAAAGGCAGCAAAAAAATGTAAAAGGTAATGCATCATTAGGATGGTCCCTTTCCCATTTCATCCACGAACAAATAAAGAAATAAAATTTGATAATGTCACAAAGCATAGAATAACTATTTCGCTACAATATGATTCCACATTTTGCTCCGAATGCAGGCACTATATGATTTAGAATCTCCAAATTTAAGTCGAATTAGTACTACGGGTATGCTATTGGTAATCACGGCGAATCACGGAGGAATGGATAAGAACCTTTCCAGAGGCTTGACCGTTTGAAACGATTCTGTCGAGTCACCTAGCTGACAGCAAGCATTAAGCTTGAACCCAACCGAAGAAAACGTCAGAATGGCGCATTCAAGCAATCGAAGACATCTTTTTTTTTTTTTGAAGAGAAACCAATCATAGATATCAAAATCTATGAATGCATTCATGAAAGAAAGATCCGACCACGAGATTCTGGACATTCCGAAGCTCTAATTGGTCTTAAAAACTTAGTCGTACAAGTTTTTCCAGCGGCGGGAGAGAACCGCTGTAGTTTCGAAAGGGTCGTGCAAAACAAGGAGAGAGGATGTAATGTGGTGGGGGATACCGTACCCAGTCGTCCGGCTTCTGGACCTCGGGAGGTTTGAAGGCCGTTCATGGCGAAGAGAGAGAGGAGCATATGGGTGATCACCTCTTGTGGATGAAGTTGATCGGATCATCTTGGTGGATCACCATATTGATATGCGGTGTCACAGCGATCTGAAATCACCCTGGGCATCTGAGATCGCCTCGGAACACTGATTTTGGAATAAAATGTAGGAATAAAAATATATGTATATATCATATTATATTAATATTACATTTTAGTATTTATGATATATGTTATATTAGAATATAATATTACTAATATTATAATTTAATTATATTTTTAAATTATAATAGAAATATGTTATTAAGCTTTATATTTATATTATAAGATTATTTGATATATTACTTCTATTTCGATTATTTTTTAATCAAAATAAGTATTAGTATTAAAATAATAATACATTAAAGATATAAATTAAAGATTAAATTTGTAATAACAATTAAGAATTTTCATCGGACTAATAACTTATGGAGTCGATAAATATATTTTTATGAAAAATATTAATAATAAATATATTAATAATATATTATATTATATTTATATGATTAATAAATATATTTTTATGAAATATATTAGAGATGATATTCATATTATATAATTAATGATCTTGAATTTTCATAGATATTAAACAGGTTAGTTATAAATATTTAGAAATCTTTAATCATCTATAATATATCAAATATACCGATCTTGGTACCAAAAAATGAAAAATGATGATATTAAATCATGAGGTATTAGATTACTTTAAGATTAAGATTACCTACTTGAGTCACCGGTCCCTATCCTTTCTTGAGAGGTACTCAGCATGGGCATGTTTGGAATTGCGTCACTTTGATTGTGATCCATGGGACCTGGACTTCGTGTCCTGTGTGCATGGTTTTTGAGCCTGATCCCATCTGAGCCTAATACTTTTTACACCGCGTGCCGTGCAGCAGACGCACTACATGCGGTGATGGATGCTCGCATGGGACCCATGCGGGCCTAGAAGCAAAAAAAAATTTTTTTTTTTTAGATGCTGCGTGCCGGCTCCTTCCGAGCATCAATCACCGCATGCGCCATAGTGTACCGCATGTAGTGTAGAAAATATTCCTCAACTTCAAATATACACGGGCTCTAATCTCAAGCCCAAATCTAGAAATTGTTGAACATAGACCATAACCTGATGGGCCTAGGGCCGGGCTGATGGACCTCTGCCTGAAGTGCACCTCCAACTCTCGATGGAAGGAACCTTTTGCATCTAATTCCTCTTTATACCTTGGTGTTATAGTTGCGTAATGCAAATTTAGTTTCAACACACCGCCAGATGGAAATATTACAAATATGTGTAAAGGCTTTTTTTCTTTTTTTTTTTTTTTGGTGAGAAAAGGCATTTTTCTATTGAATCCTACTTGTTCTTCTACAATAGTGACAAGTCTTTATCGGAAGGATTATTACATTAAGTGTTCTTTCAAATTTTGATATCATAATTAAACTCCATATATAATTTTTAAATTAGTCTTGGCATTCAGGTTACCAAGAGTAGTTTAAATATAAAATTAAAAAAAAATCCCTGTTAAAATCTGAAGTCAATAAGGAAATAGATATAAGTCTTTTATATATATCCAATTAATTCCGTCCAACTTAATTGATCCAAGGTACTTACATCAAGCTTCCCATTGTGATAATAAAGAAAAAGAAAATGCAGCAAAAGAGCGAATATTCTAAATAAAAAAAAATTTATAAGAGATAGCAAAATGAGCTACTAAATGGACAATCTTATTTGCCATGTTAAGAGTGGAGTAAATAGTAGTAAAAATTTTGTTGAATCAAGATTCTACAATAGGCAATACCAATCTAGATCTCTCTTTCTCTAAAAAGAAAAAAAAATCATTTAAAAAAGTAATTGTCAAAATAATTTAGATTTAGATTTTCATAATTTTTCTTATTGGATTGATTTATAGGTAAGTAGAAGAAATTTAGCATATTCCAAATTTCAACATTTTTTCATGTATTTAATCTTTTCTATATTCAAACATTTAATATAGATGATAGTTTAATAATTTATTCTCCCGCTACCTCAACAGTAGAGTTGATTATAGGTTAGGCCTCGAGCATAAACTATATTCATTTTTAGTAGGGCTTTGGATTGAAACTATTTAAAACTTGACATTTTCGATGATGGAGTCCGGTCCATAGTTTGATTTATTGATAGGCTTTGGCTCACTTGTTAGTGCAAATCTTCTACATGCACTACAATTATAATTACATAGAATTCAAAAAATTGAAATATATCAAAAAAATTTACTGCCTATGCATCCTTACCCTTGCAAATTTACTACAAAGAATTTCATTCAAATTCATTTTAGTCAATGAAACTTTTGCATGCCAAGTTGTAGCTAGTGGACTTGTTGCCTTGGCGAGGCTCGCATGCTTCTTTATATATTTTCTTATGAACGCCGATTGATGCAGTTGGTAAAATTATTAGGCATGATTTTGAGTGACCAAGTATCAAATCCCATCTATTTGGGTGGCTAGTGTGGGGAATAACACCCCCAAAATAAAAACTAAAAAGCAATTTTCTTTCTTAATAAATGGCCACCCCCAACAAAAAGATATATATATATAAATAAGACTTTTGATACCTAAAACAGTCCTATTAATTTTAAAAATAAGTTACTTGATTGACTTTCTCACCTTTAACTTGCCACAGGCACGCCTTTTTTTTTTTTTTTCCCGGTCAGACCTCTCTCATAAATCCACTCTTTCCTCCTTTTCCAGCCAAGCAAATTGGCTTTATGACTTTCTCTTGTTGGGCTCACACATAGATTTGACTTTGGCTCCCAAACAAACAGGACCCTATTAGTTACCTTTCCTTTCCTATTGTTCTCGGTTCATGTCGTATACGCACTAAATTAATCAAGATTTAAGATTTACAATGCTTAAATAGACGAAGACCCTATTCCAAAAGCTCCCTCTCTACAGTTGAAACCGAATCCTCCTGGATCTCCTATTCCTGTTATGATTCCTTATGCTTACCATATCGGTGTTTAAAATCGTAGACATGCAGCTTGCTTGCATTTGAGATTGTCCGACCTTTCTGAGTTATAACAGAATGGTATACGACCAAAAATTCATCTACGGATATTAATAAAAAAACTATAAACTAAGAAAATAAACATGAATGGTTTTCTTAAGACAATTTCGAAAACTTGTTGATTTGGATCATCCATCCATCTACAAACTCGGTTGTGTTAGTTCCGTTAGCTTTTGGATTGGATTGTTTGCTCGTAATTAAGGGATATAATAAGTTATCTAATAAAAAATTCTATCAATTTCATCCAAATTAGAATATGCTTCTTAAATTGTATCGATGAGTTTCAAGTTAAAGGATATATCATATATTTATATATTTATTATATAATAATATAATATATAATGAAAAGATCAAAACGATACGATGAGAGAATTAGAGAGAAAGAGAAAGAAGAAATACTTTCACAAGATAATCACACATTTTCATTCTATTTTCAAGCTCTTTTATAAGCTTTTCGATCCAAATTACAAAGAAAACAATACCTCTCATTCATTTACAAAAGAAAATAATATATCTCAATCATTTATAAAAAAAAATAATATTTCTCATTTTATAATTTTTAGAGAGTCATCCATATGGACTTCAATTACCATTTATAATAATATTAGACTTTTTGTAGCACTCACGTTGTTAAGGCTACAACTGAATCGAATTGACCTATGATTCGATTCGACCTTTGAAAAGAATCTATTGGATTGGATTTTAAAATTAAATCCATTTTATTTTTCAAATCAGATCTAGATTTACGAAATTCGAATTCAATCCAATCAAAACCGATCTGAACTCAGTAGACCATTAGGACTGAACTTATTTGAGCCTCCAAATTGTGATTTAAAACTTGTACAAGTAATGTTTTTAATATAAAAATTAGTTTAAGATTATTTTTATATAGTAATTTATTTTAAAAATAATATTATTTATTATCTATTTTATGTAGTTAATAATAGTTGACTATATGATAATTAAAATATAATTAGCTATATTTTATCCATGCTAGAATTTTTTGGTTGGGGCTCGGTTATATATAGATTTTGTTAGGTCAAAAATTTGACCCAATTCAACATTCTATTAGATTGGATGCGAATTCAATATTAGGATCTAACTGAGGAATTGAATCAGATTGGACTACTAATGATCTAATCCGATCCGATCTATTTGCATCCTCTGTGCATAGTATGTTGTATGCTCGTGCAATTCCAAATATATCTAGATTGGTCTTCATAATCTCTGCATGCCATCCGGAAGACTTTTCTCTATGCCTTTACGTGAGAACATGACGACCATTTGGCCCCTAGGGTCTATATAGGCGACGAGTCTCATCCACACCGATCGAATTGGGTTTGGACTTCGGGAGCCTACGCTTGCATGAGTCACGTACGACTTAAAGGGTGTTCGCTGGCTTCGAGGTGAGGGCCCACCCTCAATTAGTTGTAAAGAACGTCGGGCACGGCAAGCTCTTGAAGGCGCCTCCACGTTCTTCCCTCACCATTTTTCCAACTTTTGACCAAATCGGCCCCACATCAACCCCTTGCTTGCCTCAACAATTCAGATGAGAAAAAATGCACAGTTTTGGTGCGCGGGTTGTTGCTTTTCCTTTTTGCCTCAACAGAATTTTTTGCTGAAAAACTAATATGTGAATATATATAAGTATATATAATATCTAAAAAATTAATTTTATATATTTCATTAATCATAAAAAATTGACATAAGTTCTAGACTACAAGAAAAAGAAAATATTACATGCATAAAAGCTTTTAGAAAAAAAAAAGTATCATAATTTTTAACCTGTAAAAAAGTATTTTTTTCATATCTTATATAAGTTTTTTCTTTTCACAAAATATTAAAAATTTTTTTTATTTCTTTTTTCATTCACCTCACTTTGTGCTCTCCTTTTCGGATGAATGAGACGAATCATGATGCTTCAATGCAGCTAAGAAATCTCATTTTATTGATATAATATTAATATATTAATAAAAAAATTTAATAAATATTTAATTAATTAAAAATATTTAGATTAATCTATTAAAAGAGTACTTAATCTTTGATTTATCATACGGGTCAAGAATTCGGTGTCTTTCTACCTGTATACAGGTCAAGATCTACAAGATAGATCTATAAGTGCAACATATTTATAGAAATTTCTATAACAAAATTTCTATTCCACTAAACTTTGCCAAAAATACGTATGATGGATTCCTACAATTTCAATTAGAGAAGAAATTGTTGTGAATCTCGATTTTTCATGATTAAAATTAGAATAATAATCTCAGAGTCTTGGCCTATGGATGAGTACAAAGATGTCAACTCTGAAATTAAAATCTATCATAAATCATAATTATATGTTTTTATAATTACGATCACAATAATATAAAACTTCTAATTAATTTGGTATTGGCTCCTACCCACGTGTTTTATTAACATATCGAGCCACATTTTTAGTTTCCCGCATAGAGATTACCATGCGTAGTACAGATCCATTCTACGTCGCTTCCTTGACCGACCGAACCCCGCCCGTTTCACGCGTCATCTCTGTACCTAAAACATCCTGCAAACTATCCAAAATTGAACATCTCACCAACAGTCATCCAACGTCCGATCAGCATCAAGCGGTCCATATAAACCCCAAACACAAGGGCACCATCGTCGACCTTCGAATTTCCTAATTAAACTTTAGTCAATGATGGTGACAAAACCGCATATGTCACGAAAAATATTTCGTCATCAAGTTTTTCTCCAACAAACTCCTCCTTATTTCCTTCTTTTGCAGAGATAGACAGACCCCAAGGGAAGGAGAAGAAAACAGGCCAGGAGAGTTAATTTGAGATACACGAGCGGCCACCATGTCCAACGTCCCACCGTTCGAATTCCCCGAAGTCGAAGACCACCGTTCGAAGTACGACCTCGACACCCGGATTCTGGTGACGGCCATACTCTGCCTCCTCTTCGTCGTCGCCCTCGTCACCTTCCTCCACCTCTACACGCGCTACGTCCTCCGCCGCCAGCGCGTCGCCCGCCGCACCACTTCGATCAGCCTTTTTCGTGTTGGGGTCGCCTTCGCCGGCCCCCGCGACGAGCCCCCCAAGGCCGGCCTCGACCCCTCGGCTATAACCGCCCTGCCCACGTTCCCTTACCGAAGAATCAACAACCCGACCAATGATAAAAACGATGTTAGCAGTGGTGATGAGTGCGCGATTTGTTTGACCGTGATAGAAGAAGGTGAGATGGTCCGGTTGCTGCCGAGCTGCAGGCATGTATTCCACGTCAGCTGCATTGATACGTGGTTGAGTTCTAATTCTACGTGCCCGGTTTGCCGGGCCGGGGTGGAGCCGCCACCGGTGGCGGTCGCCGTGGAGATGGGTGAGTCATCAGCGCCACAACCAGGGACACGTGAGTTAGCGGGAGGCGGCGTAACGGAGGGCACGTCGGAGACGAAGGAAGGAGGCTGCTCGATGTCGTCGCGGTTTAGCTCGTCGTTTCGGAGGATGTACATGTTGAGCAGGGAGAGGCCTGCTGGGAGGAGAACTCGAGGGGTTGAGATTGAAGACTTGGAGAGGCAGTAGTACAATTTTTCATTTGATACTTGTTAGATTTCCCTTTTTTGTTTCTTTTCCCTCACTCTTGATTTCTTCGTGTTTTCTTTCTTTTTTTTTTTGATTTGGAAAAGGTTTATATGTAAACAGATTAAAGTATGAACATATACAGCAGATTGTTTATGAATTAAGTAAGGGGTAGAACACACAGATTTTGTTGGTCATGGACTTTAGATTGTTTTTTTGCCTTGCAGTCCGGCTTAAAAGCTGGGGCTTGCCACGTGCTACCACTGGATGGTAGGTGAATGGGTCCAGGAGAAGGAGAATGGAAGTTCTAAGTTTCAAAGGATTTGGTAGAGGGAGGGGGGCCACGCCACCTTGGATGCTTTTCATTGATGGTTTCATGTGGTTAATTTAATGTCTTGCAGTTTGTGGGTTTTTTTTTATTTGATGAGGCCTTGACCATAGGGGCTGTTCCACGGATGCGACTGGAGGAATATCGAGCATTTGGTATCCACGTTGATCGCCCTCTGATTCACAGCAGCATGATATCACTGGTACTTCGTTACAGAAATGTTTGAGGAATTCAAAGTTTTCTGCTAGTAAAGTCCAAATGTTCTGGTTATAGATTGATCTGTACCTTGGCCGCCATGATATGTTGATCGGACGAGAATTAATTGAACTTTTTCAATCTCTATAAGATATGCTTCAAGTTACTTTGGTTGAACAGCCTCTTTTTTTTTTTTTTATAATTTAATTAAATTTTTAATAAATGGTGGTATAGGGAGTTGAGTGTTGAAAGAATTTAGCTTTAATTTGATTTTAATTTTACTTAAGAGTCATAGCAAGTTTCTGTATGGTAACACTAACGTAATATATTGGATAAAAAGAGCGCTCGTCTTTATCGTACAAAAGACTTGCTATGCAAAAGTTTATAGCTTTCGATAATTTTTTCTTGTGGATTTAACCAATGTCTAAGCTCTCCTTCTTCAATCGTGTGATGCATCCATTATGGATTAAAAGAAAAAATTGTTAGTAGACAATATTCACTTCGAATTAAGATATTCAGATACAGAAGAAGATGGGAAAGGTAAACTTCTTTGTTCTTCAACTCCTTTAGCATATATATCCATATCATTCTTTTGAATGATGCAAGTCTTAGAAATGGAAAATCATACGCCCAAGACTTAGACGTCAATTTCTTTCATTTTTCATTTTTTTCTTCATGTTTTAATTGGTTGGCCTATAGTGTCGTTCAATGAAGTAATCTTATCTTAAAGAAAGAGGTAATATATAAGAAAGTTGTATTTTTATGAAGTCAAACGTTGCTTATGAGACGGAAAGGTGCCGGCGGATATGCAAGGAGTAGGAAATTTCTTATCAGATGTATTCACAATTGATCCAGTGATATTGAATAAAATTTTGGGTGGCCTATCACCCTTTTTCTCAAAAAAATAAAAGAAAAGAGAAGAAGAAAAAAAAAAAAACTTCTCCATTGACTCGTCCCGCCATTCACTGACATTGATTTGATAGTAGGATAACATTTCCTTCTATTTGGGTTGGCTGATTCTTGGATGCATACTTTTCATGTGTTCAACCGGTATAACATTTCCTCGTATTTGGTGGTTATTCCTTTATTACGATTGTTTCAACGTCACTATAAGATGACTTTATGGGGCTAGCAGCTTACTCTCACAAGAAAATATCAATGAAAAGATATATCCAAGGCATGTGTTGCATGCTTTCCTGTTTCTAGATTAAATATTTCTACGTATCCATCTTTCTGCGTTGGTTCGTGAATGACCATTACGCTCCTCTTGGTGCTAGCACTGTGATCCATCAAAACACCTGCACCATTGTTCCTTACTACTGCAAATCCAACAATAATTAATCCACACTCTTTTATTTATTTATTTATTTATTAGATAAGATAAAGCACTCATATAAATCTAATATAAATATAATAAAAAAGATCAAAAACAATATCACGAAATGATATATAAAAAAATAGCAACATTGACCTACAAGATGTCTGCGCAATATATGGAGCCATACAATATATGATAGTACTATACATCTTTTGATAGATATGTCTGATGATCATTGAGATGCACTTCTCCTTCAATCATCATATATCCTACAAGAGCTGATGCACCATTGTATCTCTAAACTATTCCCACATCACGTCTCTCTCAATAATCAGTCTCTAGACTCTTAGCACCGTCCTATCAAAGATAATAATAATAATTAATCCACACTACTTGTCCTACAATTGCCCCAACTCTATATACACGCTCAATCATTTAAAAAGCTTAGAAAGGTAAGTAGATGTCTGTATTTTGTTTAACTACTATTAGCACAAAAGAGGATTTTAGGGTCTATTGAGATAATAAATTGGGAAATTCTTTGCTCACCATCCACGGTAATTGGCTTATGCACGGCTCGAAAGAAAAAAAGAGAAATTTTTGGATGCCATGCTTTTTGTCCTTCCAACCCGTGGATGAGCCAATCACAATGGGGGGTGAGCGTAGAAGCTCACCACCCATCCACGGTGAGCAAAGTATTCACCTAATAAATTTTGAAAATGGGCCAAGAGACATGTTTATGGTTTCCCAACCCGGCCTGCTAGAAATTTTATATAGGCCTGGCTCAGCCCAGCCCAACATTGGATCACCTATTTCAAACCCGAGTGCAAACTGGCCAGACCTGAGCCCAACTTGGCCCAACCCAAGCCGGCTTTGAACTTTGATCTGTGAATAATTATCTTAATTTGCCCGATTAAATCAAATGAGGGAGGGTAGATAATTTGGATACCTCTCCAGCAGGCCACCTAAAATATCCTATAATTTGACAGTTAGCTTGCAGTTCAATTTTGGGGCCGGTCCACTCGCCTGATGATCCAGTTCAACATATTTGCATCCCTAGACCCATGTCATTAGTAACAACTCCAATCAACTTTACCAGCTAAACTGGTTGACACCTATGCAATTTATGTTTTCTGATTTCAATCATAAGCACCTAAGAAAATGCTGAAGGTCAAGATTCCTGTCAGTGTAATGATCCTATATGGTAGTATATGATTGGGTGAAAGCTAGACTCATAAATAAGGTAGGCCTAAACTGCAGTTGGCTCACATAATTATCTAGCAACTTGAGGTCTATTTGAGAAGTAACTTGGTTTTTTCTTGGTAAAATGAGAAGTAACTTGTTTAAGGGGCCACAAAAATGAAGTTTGAGCTTTAAACATATGGTTAAGCTCACATGAACAAGCTGCTTATAAAGCTTCTAATGTACAGACCAAATCCTAATGTGGCTAGAGCTTCATGTGCGGGCGCCCGGCTTTTCTAGTTTAGAAAATTTTTACAACTGGGATATATATATAGCAGATTTTGATTGTCCCAATCAGGTCTTTTTTTTTTTATAATCAACTTTGTTAGTTGTTACATACATCAGATATCATGCATGTTGCACGGTCAATAAAAATTTGCCATATTATTTTAAAATAACATAACAATTTGCCATATATTTCGACCGTAGTAATTAATTTCTTCATGCATGGAAGTTTTGCGGTCCGTTCAGTTAGCATAAGACTGCAAATGGATCGAATTAATCCATGATCTAATGTAATGCGACTTGCTTAAATTCAATCCGATCCATTTTAAAAGACCCATGGGGTCGGATTAGATTCTAAAATTGAATTCATTTTACTTTTTAGATCGATCTAGATTTATTGAATTTGGATCCGACCTAATCTAAATTCGGTATACCATTAGGACACAAATATATTTGAGTTATGATTTAAGACTGGTACGAGCAATATCTTTAACATAAAGATAAGTTTAAAATTATTTTTTATCCTATTTTTTTTGAGAGAATATGATTTATTGCTTATTTTATATGATTAATAATAGTTAACTATGTAATAATTAAAATATAATTAGCTATGTATCTGGATCCAAATTTTCAAGTCTGAACTGGATTATATATAGACCCAGTTTGATCTAAATGATCCATTGAATCGAAAATCTTGGCTATGGATCTAATCGAATTTTTTATTGGATTGGGTCTGGATCCAAGTCTAGATCCAAAATTAAAATCCGATCAAGAATCAGACCGAGCCGGGATCATTCATTTATCCAATCCAATTTATTTACACCTCGAGCCCTATATTTGGTTTCTTTTATCAAACAGCCCCTCCTTTTTTTTGTTTTTTTTCCAGGTGCATTGAAGCTACAAGGAAGGAGGAGGGTGAGGGTGAGGAACTGATATTATTAAGAACTGTTGCTCGTTCTGGGTACGAAATCAGAAGATATGATAGGGTTCTCCTCATTGGGATAACTGAAGCAGGCAACTGTTTGTAGATAAAGTGGAGCAGGTAGTCAGATGAGCGCCATCCCATCCCCATGCCTGATTTTTGATGCCACCATGGAGTTGTTGAGCCTGTGGCATCCATGTCTGCAGAAAAAAAATCAACAAGTAACGGCACAGAAACGGGGGAAGAAAGAGCAATGTTAAACAGTGATTCGGAAGTGTGTCGGACTCCATTCAACATTTGAGGTAACGCCTTTAGGTTTCTCCCTCCATACTTTCTCATGCTCAATCAGTAGTTTTTCATTGCAAAGAATGGACCATTGATTGAAAAGTTGGACTCCTCCAATACAAGTCTATTTGTTGAGAAAAATGTCCAGCGTTCCTCTGCTTCCAAGTTAAAGCTCCAATTAGCATGAGGATCACTGATGAGACACATTTTGAAAAAATTCCATCCAATCCATGCACAATCCCTCGAAATTTGCATGTGAGCTGAGCATCCCCATCAAGGAGCAGGCTTCCTTCCAAAGAGATTACACTCTGAGAACGAATGGTCAACGGATTCAGATGCCTCCCAAGTCTTTATTCTGCTTTCTCGCCACAATACTTTTGAGTCTTTGATGAATCTACGTTTGATTCTCGCGTGTTGATGAAATTATATACGGTGGAGCAACTGAAGCGCTTTTATTGTTGTTTGATCCTCGAGCAGTGCTCGAAGCACCCAAGTTCACGCCCTTGCGGGACACGGTTGAGGACCACGACATAACCTGCGGCCCAGGAATCAACTGGAGGGCGCACAGGTGAGTGCTTTCTTCGCGGTGAGAGGCATTTCAAACGTTAAACAGAGCGGGCTCCTTTCCCTGCCTCCGTAAAACCCCTTCAATTCCAATGCCAAAGAGTAAGAGAGAGAAGAAAATAACCACCACCACCACAAGAACAGGAACAAGAGAAAAGGATAACACAAACCCCCATGGACTCTTTTTTCCCCTCCTCAATTCCCCTCCACCCCACCCCCCACACACCCCGGCAAAAACCCTCGCCAGTAAGCGCCAGAATGATCCTACCTTCGTCCAACAAAAGCCCGCAGCCTCCGCCCCGTCTACCCCACCAAATCCCTAGCCACCCATTCGCCCGCACAAACCCTCGGCCGCAGGGATTTCGCTCGCCTCCCTGCCGCAGCCTCGCCCTTAACACCCGCGTCGCGCTTGCCGGCGCCCAGGCTCTCCGTGTAGAGAAAGAAACGGAGTTCAATAACGACATCTTCTCCGGCCGTTGGGACCGTCATGGATTTCATGATGAACTGGTTGGTGTTTCGATGATGACGCTTGCGTCCTGGCGGATGAGGTCGTCATCGCGGCGACTCGTCTGTGAAGGAGGGGCGCCCGTATAAGGTGGACTAGGCTGGGTTGGTGTGGACCATAGTGAAGAGGGAGATCTTGGAGGTGTCGAGGACCGGTCGGTGCTACCATCCCTTGCACCTTAAGTGTTCGATGAAGGGCCAGCAGCGCCCGCTTTTGGAAGAAGAGTGCGAGCTGGAGATGAACACGGAGTTGGAGCCATCGATGGAGGATGAAGACGATGCTGGCAATGGGGATCGGAGTTGGGTCCAGAGAACTGTGGTCTCTGGTCGAGTTTGGGGCCCGGTAGCACGTGGATGCTCGGGTTGGTGTCAGAGAGGAGCCTTTGGATTCGTTCGGGAAGGATGCAAGTGATGATGATGTGGCCATCGAGTGGGAAAATTTGACTAGTTGGAGGAGAATTCTTAGCTATGAGGACCGACGGTGTGCATAAGAAAGTAATCTTTAGATGATGGACCAAGGCGGTTTTTCTTTCTTCGGAATGACTGACTGCATGAGAGGAGTTGGGGAGGGTAGTTATGATATTGATGTCAATGATGATAATGTTTGTGTCTTTGATTGTATCATTTAGCAGAAAATGATGCGTAGCAGTTAGTCTCGGTAAACATAAAAAATAGGCTGTTGATGTTTCCATGGAAGAAGTGCAGAATTGGATGGCTAACGCTGAGGCGATGTATTTAGAGAAGAAGCAGGAATGCGTGAAGGTCCAATTGGAGCTGCAGCACTAATTTGAATCAGATGCTGCATCAGAAGGACCGGATCGTCCTATCCTTGGAGAAGAAGCAGGTAGAAGAGTTAAGGAAGAGGAACCTGGAGGCTTGCTAGTTTTAGTATGAGCTCAGAGTTGTTGGCCCTTTAGTTCATGATTGTAAGAAGGCTTTGAAGTAGAAACGTATTGCATTTGCTGAGTATAGAAAATAGTTTCCATAGGGTGACAAGCCTCACTAGAGGGATGCTGGTGGAACTGGTGGTGTTATTATGATGATTACAAGGGAGCTGGAAATGCAGAGAGGAGGAAATGCATCAGATGGCTGCAAAGATGATCAATGATTTTCAGAAAAATTGGTGTGTAAGCTTAGTGGACATGCTAAGTGGGCCACAAAGTTGGTAAAACTTGATGGAGAAACTAAGATTCTTCAGGAAAGGTTTGCAACCAAGGATTTGGAAACTAAGACTCAGCAAGTCTTTAAGATGCTTGAAAACTTGACGTTCACATAGGATTCTTGTTTTCTTTATCCTGATAATTAGATGGAAATTTAAGCAATGTCACAACAATTTCACATTAAGAAAGAATATTTTAATGCTTCAATGTATGACAACGTTATATGGTTTGGACCTCAGCTGTATAAATTCTTCACAGATATAAACAAGATTGTTGTTTATGCGGCATGCAAAATTCTGACTTCTTGAATTTCCTGTTGTGCATAAATTCTTAGGATATCCTATATTTAACATGCAATGCTAATCATGGTTCGCCGCATTGACCCATACCACTGGGTAGTGGACATACCGTACTGTACCGATAAGGTGCTGGTACAGTATTGGGGTTCAGTATGGCATTGTATTGACATATTGTACATCTTCTGTCTCACGTCGGGCCGCATACCCCGTTGTAACGGTTGTATCATGCCAAGCATACCTTACCATACAATGCTAGCAAGGCACTGGTACTGTACCTGGTATTGCTACAGAGAAAGCTAGTAATAACAATGTTTTCATGCACTTTTACAGAGAATATTGTGCTGTGATATGTGGAGACATGACTGCTGTTTGTTAATAGAAATGACTATTATGTTCCTTTTTAATTGTGCAAGGCTGTTGCTCTTTAACTTAATATGAAAGATTGTTGACTGATTCATAAAGATTTTGATAAGTTCAGTTCCGATCAGTCTGGCAATTATGAACCTTGGGACAGGAATGAAGTAATGCACAAACCGTGTAGCTTCATTTAAGCATGTGTTTGTTTGATATGAATCTTTTCAAGCCACGCACAAGCTAGGCTGTTACACATAATTCTCTTATGTTGGACATCTGTACATGAAAAGGTATTAATTATCATCTGTTCAAACACACGAAATATAGAGCTGGTGCTTCAGTTCACCTTTTTGGCCTTTAATGTTGCCTTCAGATGAATGCAGTTCTTTTTACCTGTTACCCTTTCGGCTCAACTTTCATGGGCCTATTTAACCATGGAGTGTTGTTGCCTTGTTTCACAAAGTGAACTGGATGAGCCATATGATCTGTTTACAAACCCACCAACTGCCTTAAGCTTCTTGTCAAGCACTTCCATGTTCAACATGGTATCGTTCATGAGTTCGGCACACAAATAAAAAGATTAACATCACTTTGAGAGTGGTCGGGCAATCTATATTTCTGCATATTGACCTGATGAATTGAGTTGCTCCCCTTCGTCACTGCTTACAAATAGTGTATAGCATATTAACCACTCTCTTAACTTGAATTCTAGTTTTCCTGGATTTTCAGAAAACTGAATTATGCAACTTGGTTTCAGTTCATCTACCTTGTTATACGATTTGAGGGACATCCATTTCCTAGCCAACTCTGTTGGGTCAGTTTCAGATAAATGGTTGGTGCAATCAATTAAATAGTTTCTTTCCTATTCTCTGATGTCCTATTGAATGCTATTTTCCTGTCTGCGGAAATGGAACTGTGATATTTTTTTAAAAAATTGTGGAACGTTCTATCTCATTGAAGGCACCAATAAATTCCAGCATCTCGTGGACATGAAAATGGCTATTACTTGAATTAATATGTATTTGCATAAATAGTTCTTCCGATCCATTATCTCTACCTCTCTCCATGTCAAGTTCCTTTTTCACTATTTTTGTTGTTCTTGAAATATGCTAATCTCACATATCTCATAAAACATGCAGCCATATTCAGATAATGGTTCATATTGACATCAATAGTATATTAATTTATGGTGAGGAGATTTTCACTAATTAGATTCTACTAGTTTGCTTGTAAGAAACCTTAGTGCAAGAAGTGCCTCGACCTTCTTTATGATGATATATTGTTTAGGGTAAAAGCTCCAAAGCTCCTTAATGTTCTTCGACGAGTGATTTAATTCCTGTGTTCATTTGAAGTTTTGCTTAGTTTGGGACTAAAGCTCTAATGCTCGGCTCTCTTTCTTGCTACTCCAGTGCTGTGGCTGCATGTTCAGCTTGTACCCATTGGTTTCTAGCAGGCGGTAGCACATCAGTGCGAGTAGTGATCAGAGAATTGGAAGGGGTGAGAAGCAAAGAACAAGTAAAACAGCAGATATGTAGATACTACATAGTACACACTTGTGGAGATTCGGAAGAGGTCACTCCTGGATTCTAAGGATTATGTCCAGCCTGGTTTTCTATGTAGCCTCTGGCTAAACTTAGAAGCCTTGCAGGAAGAAAACATGATACTGTGACACCTCTAATCCCAAGAACATCACCTTGCCAGCAATTGTTTTTGACTCGAGAAATTCACATTTTGGAGGATCATTGTCCGTTAAGAAATGTTCGATGTGCTGTTTTACTTATGCTGTCGACTTCATTTTTTCCAATTTTCTAAATATCTTTTGCTCTTTTTTTTTACTCCCTCCCGTACTCCCTTGACTCTATCTGTCATATAAAAATTTATATCTTTGGTTGTCTATTACTTCTCTTTCGCATGGCTTTCAATAACCATGTGCATACATTCTTTTAGCGACCACTTGGGTTTAGAAGTCTCCCAGCTTGACTTTATTTACTACAATATGTAAAGTAAACGGCATATTTAATGATGCCTCATCACATGCCATGAACTTAGCAATACACACAGATCTGCGCCGACCTGCTTCAAAGCACCGTACCTCCATAAAATTTTAGATTTTTGTGAACAGCTGGAGTGAGTGGTGACAATCCGTAACATATGCCGAGGAAGCCACGTCCTAACTTTGCAAGCTGTCCCTGGTGTTGTCTGGGCTGATGCCTCTTTCACCCTTTTTTAGTCAAGTACAGAATTGTGCATTACCATAATATGACATTGTATGAGTTGCAGTAAATCTATGCTTATTTTGCACCCGATCCAAGGTAGCTGGTGTCCTTGTGGAATATGTCACAGACTCCCGGATAGAATGTCTTACCTAATGATGATATAAATTGTGAATTCATATGGTTGACAGGAAAGGCATGTCATATTATCAAATCATGCATTGTGGAGTTGCTAAACTTTGACGGCTGGCACAAATCATTAGCTGGGGATTAGATGCTGAAATGTGACAGCTGCAGCATGTTCCATGGAATGGTATGTTAATGTGGTTTCCTATATGCTTATGACTTAAAACCTCGAGCACATTAAAATACCATGGATATAGATTGTTTGTAAAACAATTTGTAATGTCTTGAGCATGCACAGGGAGGTTTCAGGATCGGCCTTCCATATCATCCTGTTGCTCTCCTTGTATTTATCAACATTTTATGTTACTTTATGACATATATATATATATATGATCTTTTACTCTCTCCGTTCCCACTGTTTTCTCCCTTTCTCCTCTTTTCGGCCGTGCCAAGAGAATATGTTAAATTTCCAGGTCAATGAGTTGGTAGGGGTGATGGGGAGGTATCCATGTAACCATGCATGTGAAATATTACAGAGAGCCTGGTAGGCTCCCCATTCTAGTGGGTACTAGATCAAAGAAAATTATATGAGTTACAGTCTACTGTACCATTGAGTGCACTGGAGAATGGCACGGGGACCGCAACGGGGCGTCTGACACCACCATGTTCATGCTGCTCGGAAGTTGGAATATCTCATCACCAAGAGATCTCGTTCTCTGGGAATCGGTAAGCTTCATGTACGACTGTGTGAACAATGCCCATAATCACAATCATAGTGACACGCCAAAACTTTTATGATGACGTTTAATGGTGCATTATAAGGCAGACAAAAAGGGGAAAAAAGAAAAGTGAAAGGCCTGGTTTTGTGGTTCAATCATTATTATGTTGAAAGGATTCATATGGTCGATTCCAAGTAAATTGAGATTGTGGTTTAGTTGAGTTGCGGTTGTAATTATAGTTGCAGTTTGCATGAGCTATGTATGGGGCACAAAAGTTTAATTATGAGCTCGGTACAAGAGGTAACAAGGGACTTACCGCCTTTCGATCAATTTTAGTGCGGCATGAGAAGAGGCTTGGCAGTTAACGATGAATGCGTTAACGTTACCGTATGGGATGGAATGGAAGCGAACGTTGATGCACAGCTCATGTACATGTCTCCTCTCCCCTTGGGTTCTCGTGCCGCCACATGACATGTGTGTCCTTTTCGCTGTGGCCATCCCCACATGTCACATGCTTTGCACTGTGACGTCCCTCCTTTGCTACATTCACTCCTTTTTGTATGCATGGTGGAGGTACAAGCTAAAGAATTGTGTGGGAAATTTCCACGTCCTCCATTTGCTCTTTTGGCATGGGGTGGGATGGGGTAGAGGCATCTTGAGACATCTTGTTAGTCTCATGCATGTTGTCATCGTGCTTAAGATCCAAATATTGAATCGTCGCCATGTTCTCCGTAGTACAATTGATGGCCACTTGATCTTTTTTCTTTTTTTGGTGGCCAGACATACATGCATACTATGTATCACTATGTATTTGTTTATGTATGTATGTATCTTTGGGTGCTTGGTTGGTTATAGCAAGTAAAGATATATAAAATTTTTGGTCGCTGAAGTCTAAATTTACACCAATTATGACTACAACATGTCTAATGCACGTAACCATGTACGAGAGGAGAAAAAAATTAATGAATGATTCTCATTTTCCCCATCCAACACTGAAGGGTGGGATAAAAAGTGGGGATTATGCTGGGACTTGATGGTTTTAAAAAGAGATGACCACGGTGTGGGGGTACGGTATTTTTTTTTTTTTTTTTTTGGCAACATTTTAGTGTTGTGAAAGAATTTTCTCAATGAAGACACCTTTAAGAGCCATTGAAATCTAAAGATTTAGAGGTGGCCGGACAACGTGCCGGTTAGGCAATTTGCATGTTAATTATCAGTCATAAAATGGTAAAATTAGGGAAGAGACTGATTTGGAAAAACGTTGAACTAGCGAGGATCCCTTACAAGCAACATTATTTCATGCAAGGAGGATTAATCAATGGCCATTTTCCTCTATTATAAAACATAAATTATTTTTTCATTTACGATACTTTCGTGGGGTGGAGGGGTATACAAGGTTAGTCTTTGTCAAATACTTCTCCATGCTTGTGTATGGTGTTATGGTTTGATGCTTAAGCATGATTCCACATAGATGGAATGTCTAATTTTCTATGAGAGATTATAAGGAAAAAAAAAAAAAGGCATAGGATCATCATGGAGATGCCATCGTAAGTGTTTGGATATTGGCTCTTCCAAATGAAGAGGGATATATACCAGCTAGATGAACATCACAATTTGAGTTTGAAGTAGAACCACGTTTCTCTATATCTTTCTTTCCTAAACTATGCTATAACAATCTTGTAAATTTGAGTTTGCAATTTATAAGGTGATATATAGATAAATAAATTTTTAGAAAGATATCTAATTTAACAATTTTTTATCTTCCAAATGGTGCTCCTAATTCTCTTGACACTTTAATGTCCCCCATGCACATTCCTACTACTCCCCAGAATTGTATTAAACTAGCAGGTTGCAGGCCATATAACTCTTCCACTTGTAGAGCAAACATTACTTTTCTTGGCCAGCGAGATGGCCCGGAACTGTCAAGAAACTTAAAAGACGAGGCAGAAAGATTAGTGTTAGGAAAGAAGAAGAATATATAATACAAAAGGAGAGACAAGGAAAAAGGAAGGAAAGAGGAGGCATCAGGCCTGCATGTGAGAGGGCATAGTTTGGCGACAAAGCAGGGAGGGGCGTGCCAACAGTGCACATGGGATGGCATGATTCAAATCCACAGCAAGCACACATACCCGCATCTCTCCCCTTCCCTTCTCCCAAACCCTTTCGCCTTTTAAACAGCTTATTCCCCATTCTTAAAATTCCCACCACAAACCTCTATCCATCTCATGATTTCAATCAACCAATAGAAGAATTACAGCAAGAGGAATATATATATATATATATATATATATATATATATATATATATATCCTCCATGTGTATCCTCCTTTATTGTTTTTTTAGAGTTTCATGTGTATCCTAACATCTATCAATATATTGCCTTCACATGTACCTTTCATTGCCCAAGGATGTGGATACATACACAGCTTCTGGGTAGCTGAGCCAAGTTATTACAGGGTTGGCTTAGCTCTTGTCAGACCACTACGACAAAATTGAGAGTATCTGGTTGGATTTTTTTTTTCCTGATCTCTTGATGTCTCAGTCTACATTATACCTAGCCATATCGTAAACTAACAACCATTATGATAGCTAATGAGACATTTCTAACTTAAATGATAATGAAAATATATGATGATGTACAAAAATGATAATATATTTTTTATCATAAGCATATGTGGATTTTTTTTTTTTATGGATTTTTTTTTTTTTTTATAACAAGAAAGATGTGCATTCACAAGTAAATAATAAAAAATAATAGTTCATGGGGAGTCTCCATGCATATAAACATAATCAAAATTAAAGAAAAACTTATTTTTAATATACATAAGAGAACAAGAAAAAGAATATAAAAATAATAAACCAACAAGTCCATCTATTATGATCATTTTGGTAATTATGTTGGACTGCGATTCTATTTGCTTATTGTGTCTTATTTGATTATGAGCATCTTTATTTTAAAATAAAAATAATAAATAATAAATAAAAATAATTAAATCAAAGAACATATATTTTTTTAAAAAAAAAACTTAATGTATGAATAGTAGCTATATTTGGTATAAATATTAGAATCAAACTTGAAATAAGCTGAAGCTTACTTAGTAATGCTTTGATGACAAGTTGACAACCACCCAGCTCAAATGATATAACCATATTTTATCAAAAAAATATATATATTTTAATAAATGAGCAATCTTTTTGAGTATCAAACAACAATAACAAGACATCCCAAGTGATTGCATAAATAATTTTTCATTCATCCCATGCATTAATGTTATTATCTTCAAATCAGTTGTCACACATTTTGTTTCGTGAGCTGGCTTTGGTAGCAACCTCAAGCTCGTTCTGCCAGTGGAATCGTGCTTGGAGCTTGCATCCGAAGCCCAGTTCGTGACAAGCCAAGCATGTTGGCCAGCCGATATGGTTCCAAACATAAACAATAATCCAACAACATGGATACATGATGCATGTGTGCTCCTCTAAATCAATGAAAGACACCAGCGACAATCTCTCCCCCCCCCACCCCCCAACTCCATTAATCTGAGAGGCAAACCAAAAGGTACAGTCACATCAGCACGTGGTGGCTGATTCCTCCACTTAATTAAACTTAAGCTGCGTGTTTCCCGTAATACCGTTGAAGCCCCAACTCCCCACGCCCTTCCTTACCTTTCCTGTTTCCTCCCGCCTCTCTCTTTCTCCAGCTGTTGCTAGCTGTCCCCCTCTTCCCTCGTCATGTGACCCCTCGTCTCCTCCCCGTATCTTCCACAGCCCCTACAACAAAAGAAAATTCAACCGCCACCCCTACCGCATCAACCATAATAACAAGAGAGAGCGAAAGAGAGAGAAAGAGAAGAGAAGCACGAACAAGTTGCTGCTATTCGAATTCGAGTTAAAAGACCTCTCCAGCTGCCCATCTCCCAACCCTTATTTCCACCAGGCTTCAGCTCTCAGCTTCCATTTGCTGGCCGCCGGTCTAAGACCAAGCTCTTTTTTTCTGACCCTCCGAGAGAGAGAGAGAGAGAGAGAGAGAGAGCTATGGCTCAACTCCCTCCCAAGATCCCCACCAGCTTCCCCCCCACCTGGCCCAACTTCGGCCATCATCGTCCACCCTCCTCCTCGATTCCCACCTCCGCCGCCCCCTCGCCGCTGGCTCCCAGCTCCCAGCCCTCATGGATCGACGAATTCCTCGACTTCTCCTCCACCAAGCGGGGCTCGCACCGCCGCTCCGTCAGCGACTCCATCGCCTTCCTCGAGGCCCCGCTGGCGGACGACGCCACCGCTGCAGGTGAATTTGACCGCCTTGACGAGGACCAGCTCATAGAGTCCATGTTCTCCGACGACGTCCCGCCCCCGTCATCTTCCTCCGCCGGTGCTGCGCTACCCCTCACCTCTTCCAACCCGTCCACGCCGTCCGACCACAACAGCATCAACGACGACAAGCCGGCCGCATCCTCCGGCCACCAGACCGCGATGAGCAACGAGTCGGCTGTGGAGGCGCAGAGCGCTTGCAAGCCCGAGCCGAAACCAGCCGCCGAGCAGGAACCCATCGTGGACCCCAAAAGAGTCAAGAGGTAGTGAGGCCGATTGTAGCGCTTTACCTCCTGCATTGACCTCAACCGCAACCATTAGACTTTCTAATCAACTTCTGGATTCGATCGAGCAGGATATTAGCCAACCGGCAGTCGGCGCAGAGGTCGCGAGTGAGGAAGCTGCAGTACATATCGGAGCTCGAGCGCAGCGTCACCACGTTGCAGGTAGTCATATATATCTACATATATATGCATGCTGTGGGTTTTTGGAGATCATGGTGGAAACGTTGAGTTGAATTCTAATAGGAAATTAGCTCCTGTGGGACAACGTAACAGTAGAGATTTCATAAGTTGGCCAACATTAATTCTCTAATGGTTCGGTTGGTTATGTTTGTCTTTTGGACATTGAAACGAAGACCGAGGTGTCGGCATTGTCGCCTCGGGTTGCATTCCTCGATCACCAGCGCTCGATTCTTACGCTGGGGAACAGCCATCTGAAGCAGCGGATTGCAGCTTTGGCCCAGGACAAAATCTTCAAAGATGGTGAGTTTCTTTGAGAGAGATTATTACTAGAATTTGGCTATAGTTTTTTCAAGTATTTAAAACAAACACCGGCTATTTTTTGAAGTTTCCCGGAAATTTTGCTTCATGCTGTCGCATTTGCACGGTTACCCAAATTAAGTCCGGATTATTTCCTTCTCGCAGACTGGACTTTCATGTATTCCTTGTCTTGTTTTATGAACAAATGAAATAAATGTAAGTGGGACAAGGGACGTGGCCACAGCAACCTTGCAACACATGATAGGTAGAGCATAAATTATACGGCATGTAGATTTTTTTTTTTTTTGCCCCAATTCTCTTACAGGTGTTCGGTAAATTCGTTACGTTGGAGTTGCTCGTTAATCATCCTCCAATTCACTAATCGAAATTTTCTGAATGTTCATCATTCTTCCATCGGTCAAATGATTTCTGAAATTATTTATGACTTAAAAAATTATTTAGAATTATTTGATAGTTCTTAATACGTTTACATGATTAATGTATGTATGAGATGATCATTTTTCTACATAATTGATGCTCTTTGTCACCTAGAACTGCTATTTAGTTGGTTGGTGCCATCCCATTGTTGTTCGTACATGCAGATCATGCATAGATGTTAATTATATGCTTTGTTTCATAAACTTTTTTGGTTTCTAACAAATCCTTCCCCTAACAAAGTCTCATATATATTTCTTAAACGAACTAGTTTTGAATGTCAACTCTTAACAACATACTATAATCTATATGGTTAATTCCACCCCTACATTGCAATTTGAATTCTATATAATTATCTTAATATTATTAGTTGTACCTCTTCATAATGAAATTAAGGAAAGAAGATAACTTCACTTTTACTTCAATGAAACAATATTATGCTTTCCCCATGCTCAAGAAATAAAAGAAGAAGAATGCACCTTTATGTTGAAATGTATTATGTATAATCTAAGTCTCAGATCCACAGCATTCACAATAATATATAACATCGAAACTACCTATGAATTTAAAAAAAAAAAAAAAAAAAAAAAAAAGAGAAGTTAAATCACAGCACCTATTTTGTGCTAATTTAATTCATGGTTAAAAGTATAAAAAAGATCGAACTTGGTCCAACATGTTTTGTTACCCATGGACATTTTGTGGAATATTTTCAATCGGACGGTAGGCAAGTTTCACGCATTTGGAGATAACTAAATTATTCATGAATTGCTCAAAAAAATTACGGGAAATACCTAATGCGATAACGAGAACCATGCTTCTTGTAATACGAATGGATCCACTAAAAATCTCAATTAGCAGTTGAGACATATGCAATTTCAGAAGATGATGGCTTTATAATTACCATCATGGAGTTCCTTGTAATGGATTGGGTGGTGATTGTGTGTAAAATTGCAGCCCACCAAGAGGCATTAAAGAAGGAGATCGAGAGGCTAAGGCAAGTCTACCACCAGCAGAAAATGTCTGCTCCTACCTCTGATCCCACTATGCGCACGGAAAAAGAGCTGGTTAGCTGACACAACACCGGCTCGGAAAGAAAATGCTGCAGAGGAGACGGTAATTTGTTGATTAGTGGTTGAGGTGATGGTGTTCATTAAGTAGGAGAAATTGTGGTTATAACGTTGGTGGTGGTAAATGTATTATTCTATTCTTTGTGTATTTGAATTTCATCTATGATTTTTCTTGTTAAAAAAATATTTACCGTCGGATGGTGGTCATGGGTGTGCAGTAATCTAAGGTTTAGTAACATGAAAAAGAATGTCGCAGGGAATCATGTATTATTTTGATGGATGTTTTTCCTTTTTAATGCAAATATTCCACGCATTTTATTTTTTTTCTTGAAATGGGGGATTGAGGTATCTCAAATCTCAAAAGAAAAGTGAACTCATAATGGGTGCAAACCACATGTATCATCTAAGGTTTACACCATTAAATTCCTAACTAAAACTTGTGTATGTATAGGTACATGTATGTATGTATGTATGTATGTGTGTATGTTTGCGATGTATTTGTGTTTTCACTTCTTTAATAAAGTTCCCATCCTGACATATAATTTATAAAGGAAAAAGAGAAGAATATATATGAGCAGTTTATAACATTTATAGCCTCCTGAGTTCTTCACTTTTTGTGCCATTTCCAACGACACGTGACGTTAAGAAGGTGTTCTGGATAAGGGAGGATCTCATCAATGCGGAAAGATCTTCCGGTCTAGGTTTCCTTGTAGCTCTCCGTGGGAAGTGGACAGATTTAAGGAAACAGGACAACCGACAAGCAAAGATTATTTCCATTTTTCAAGGATAGGAAAAGATATTCTAGAAATGGAAGGAATTATCTCTAAAAGATGGGTTTTAGCTGTGTTTTGCTGGCCCTATCATCTCTTTAAGCTATTTTGCAACCCAAGTAAATTTCAGAGTTCTTGCCGGGAAGATATAAATTTTTCGGGCCCTAATGAAAACATGACAAAAATTTTAGTGGCAGCACCTCTTTGCCCGATGATGAAAGATTCTGATTCCGGATATTTGATGGGGCATCCCCATTTGTATCTTATGCCGGATCCTCAGCATATTTTTATAGTGTGATTGAACATAAACTATGAGACAAGAGAGGCATGGGAATCTGACATTCTTCTAAAGGAAGAAAAATAAATAAATAAGAGATCAGTATCAATCTTTAATACTTTCTTCATAACCAATTAAACGATCACCAAAAAAAAAAAAAAAATCTTCCTGCTAAAAAATGCATTAAAATAGAAAAAAGAGCAATAGTTTTTCTCCATGACGGGTATCTATCTCCAAAAAGCATTATCTAGTTCTGTTTTTCACTCAGCTCCAACTAGATAGTTGGAGCTAGTTCTATAACTTCCTCAAACCAATCAAACGTGGCATATTTGCCATTTTGGTTTAGGTAGCTTACCTTATCCCTCCTTGGATTAGGCCAACTGTAAAAATAGAAGAAAAAAAAAAAAGGATTCAGGCACATGGAAACGCATACATTGTTGCATGAATGGTGTATACTATATTATAGTGGTTCTTGTAATGGCATCAAAAGAGTTATAAATACCCTCTTGCTATTGAATTCAACTAGTCTTATAAACTCAATAGAGGCCATGCTGCAGTTCTCTCTTGATACAGAAATGAACATCATCTTATAAACTCAGGAGTAAATTTCCTAGTCTCAAAAGAAGAGTTAGATAAAGTAGTCACAAGTACCTGCTTAGTTTCACCATAGATGTTAATATTAGAGATAAAATTGCCCCCCCCCCAAAAAAAAAAAATGAAAATAAAAACAAGAGAGCACTAGGTTGTAAATTTTTACATTGACCCTTTAAAGCTAAAAAAACCAAGGTGTCAGCCGTAATTAACCAAAGTGCAAGGTGGTAGATTAAAAAAAGATTCTCATTTTATTACACCCGACACCCTTCCGCTTAAACTACGCATTTGATGCGTTTGGCGGATTCCATTTACTCGTAACATCCCTCTTCCCACCAAGCGTCCCCACAAATAATATTGCAAATTAATCACAACACTGTTGTATGATATTGTCTCCACCACATGCACGGCATGTGCTTTTGTACAAAGCAACATGGATCTTCTTAGCTGGCTGCACTTGAGAGGCACCGCACGCAGAATTTATTCTATGATCCATCCATTCTTGTTGGTCCAAAAAGAGTAGGTAAACAAGCAAACGAGCGAATCCGCCAACGCTGGGATCCTCAAGCACGCAATATGTTTAAAGATGGAGCTTTGATACCTTAGCACGCACCCTTGCCTTTTTAGTTAAACTCTTTATGTGATGTGAGCCATAAGGTAGTACCGCCAATAATAATAAACTACACCACAATTATCCTTTTCCTCCCCTTCTCACCTTCTTCCCCACCCCTTCCTCCCTCACGGTAAATCTTAAATATGACATAGAAGTAGAGGTCATCGCCTTAATAGCAAAAGGCCTTCTAATAAAAAAGCCCAAGCATTAGACGGGCCCCCGAGGTGTAGAGTTGTGCTACGCATGCATGAATCCTCGTCTGAGGGAGGAAATTAATGATGCGACATGGTGGAGGCATGCCTCGAACGCAAGAAGAGTACTTTTCTTTCTTTTTTTTTCCACTATACTTCATGAATAACATCTAACTATATGATTGGTATATTTATGGCCCATCGGTTTCATCGTCATCAAAATTACCTCTCTCCATCCATTACACAGCCATTATGCTCGCCCTTTTAGCAAGCGTGCATGTGTAGGCACGTGTGCTGTTGCTTGGCTTCCAATAGTCTCCCGTTGAAGCATAATTTCATCCATCCCCTCCACCGTTCACGCATACGAGACCATGTGCCAAGGAAATGGGACCGATTAATAAATTGGATGGCAGATGGTACCATACTTTTCCTGAAGGATTCATGGAGATTGTTAGGTATGTGAATGATGTATTGACTTCTAGCCCTCGCTCGAAAACCATGAGGTTGGCCAGAATGAAATTTAAAGCGGCATACCAGCCCTAGATACATGCCGGCAGAAGGGGCTGACGTGCCAAGCGGACACCAATTGGGCCATGTTTCTCCTCAAAAGATTACGGGGTCCACACATGGCATAATTGTGAAATGGTATGATTCCGGCTCCTTCGCAATCATCCTTTCCTTGTTTGTCCGTCCGATATTAGATGAAAACTAGGAAGTGAATAATCCCTTCCTTGTTTGTTGGTACAATAGTAGATGAAAACCAGTAAATGAATGATTTGGGCTCAGTTCGATGATAGGCTTCTTAAAGCTTGTTCCCTGGAAAGAGGAGGAAACCTTAAACATCATTTCAAGCTCGAGGTGTAAATGAGCCATGCCTCAACACCTCGAGCTTGCAAAAATAACTGGAGGCACCGCATTGGCTTGGTAATACGCTCCTTCAGCCTGAATAGCTCTTTGATGGTTGGCAAGCTCAGCTCGCATACTCATTTTATTTGAGTTAAAACGGAGCAGCTTGGTACTAGGATGGGCTGCTTTGCACTCCTAACAAGGACGATGGACCAATACTTCGACGACAACCAGTAGAAGCTTATCAAAAACCTACAAATTTATCCAAACAAGGTATAATCTCCTTTTCAACAAGTTTCTTAGCCCAAATCATGAAATGCATGAATTCTCTATTTATCAAGTTGATTAACACTGTAGCTTCCTCCATGCAGCACATATTCAAGATACAAATGGCAAAAATAGTTACTTCAATCATAATAGGAATTTGTACCATCTCAATTTAAATTCACCTCCAATGAACATATTGTTGACAATAATTTTTTACACAACATCTAGTTCAAAAAAAAAAAAAAGACTTGTCAGACAATGTTAATATATCAATTGAGCCAATCTGAAAAATGGAAGTGCCTCTTTAACATCAGGACCATGTTCAATTTAGTTGTTATGAACAGTTAACACGATAGATTTCAGCAGCTAACTAAAGTACCAAGAGTTGAAAATTAAAAGCTGCATCTACACTGCAGTTATGTGGGACCAGACTCCGTTTCTCGGCATAGATTTGGCCATCTCGTCAGACTCTTTTAAGTAAATACAAGTTGTCCCAAAGTACCCAAAACATGCTGGATCGAATGGACCACTCGCATGCTGCGTTCCATCCTGTTCAGTTAGGATGGTAATCTGATCAAAGACTAATGGAACTTGATCAGATGGAACATGGCTTTAGCCGTTTCCAGTAAAGTTCAATGCTGCAAGGCAAAAACAAAATAATCTAGATCAAACTCAGCATGAAATCCGTATCAGCTATCAACTTAAATATTTGACGCTGAGGAAGTAAACGTAAAACAATTTTTCCCATTAATTTGTAGAAAGTTACATGGTTCTCATATTTACCAATGTTTCCTAACTAGGTCCTCCAGGATTGGAAATTACATATCCAAGAGTCCGCCATTCCAACCTAATACTGTATCGTACCAGTATGGCAACAAGGTTGGATTCAGTATATGAGCTTATTGATATTTGTAGAAATCCAAACCAAGCAGAAATGCTGGTTTTGGGAGGTACCATGGCCGAAAGTAAGAAGAAATGTTGGAAGCCTTTCTTGGCAAAAGATGCGTACCATACCATACTGACCATACCTTACCAAACCAACAACATGCTGGAACAGTTCTCTGCACCAGTTTTGGAGACTTTGATCCGAATACTATAGTTCCAACCTGCTTATGGACCCTCTTAAAATTGTAACCCCTCCTTGCCAAGGCTGACACTGGGCTCTAAAAAATGTCCAAGCCATCTCGAACTTATTTCTTATTTATTCTTGCAATATAACATTCCTCCGGTATAAATTTCTCCCTAAACCTGTTTCTTGTTTACCAAATGTCAATCTCGACATCCTCATCCTTGCAATGCTCATTTTACACTCCTGGACTATCATAACTGAAAAGGATGCAGCTGATTTAAGTAAGCTTAAGATATTGCCCTCGTGTCTCAATGACACTTGCAAGTCACCAAGCACCCTAGTGGATGAAACATCCTGTTTTAAGACATGGTTGTTAGTTCTTCACCGCTGTGTATGATGGAAGGAAAAAAGAAATGCAAAACATTTGTTCAGGGCATGTCTATATATATATATATATATATTTGAACTGTATATACTAAATTCACTATCTAAATTTCTACTACAGTTGTAATCCCATGTACTTTATTTTGTCCAAGTTAATTTTCAATCCTTCATCCTGCGCTGCTACCTTCCATTTTGATGTATACAACTAATTCATCAACTAATAATGTATCATCAGCAAATGACATGAACATAGAGGTCTCCTATCGCATACCAGAAAGTCCTTTCGCAGCTGGTAATTTGCTTACCAAGAGAAATTGTACAAATATAAATAAAATATGGTCTCTTTGTCGTCAAGCAATTGAATCTAGCTTTCTTTTAAAAATTGGACAGATGATCTGCATCTTTGATCTCTTTTAAAATAGGTGGTTGTTTTCTGTAATAAAGATAGGACCTATGGCAAGTAATAAATAATGTCCACATGGATTAAACAACAGAGTAAAAGAAAGACTGAAGAAAATCAGGAATGCTCCTAAAAAGTGTGAATGAAATATGAACATGTCACCTTGCACTCATAAATCTTTCTGACCAACGTCAAACTTTGCAATGAAGAAACCAATCGTATCGAGCGAAGATGATGGGTCAAACCTTTGAACAAGTTCTGCTTCACTTTGGGTAAGCCATTCCCTAGCAGAGCAAAATAATGGACGGCAATACCAGTTAATAGTTGCAAGATGGAAGCGGAACCTTCTAAGCATATATCAGTGGAAACTCTTCCGAGTCTATCTTTTCATTCCAGAGTTGAGTGAAACACATAGACCATATTACAAAAAGTTTTTTATAAGATTTCCCAGGAATCAAATAATTTTCAAAATTGACAATGACAATCATTAATCTCATAACAGTTTATAAGGAAAAAAAAACAACCAAAATATTGTAACATGGAAGAGAACTAACATTGACCGAAGATGAGGGATGGCAATGGGTTGGGGTAGGCCAAGTAAAAAAACCTTTCAAGTTTCAACTGTCTGCACATTTATGCTCTAATTATTTTCCCAACAAGGAGGCAGCATTGAAGCATGCTTCATTCATGCAGAAATAATATAAAAATCTTGGATTTCACATAGGAATAAGGCGCATCAATTTCAATTTAGCAAATTCTGGTTATTTTTTTTCTAATAAATGTCTAATTGCTTTCATCACCTTGTTTTCAATTTGCTTTGCCAATAATATGTCCATCAATCTACGTCAGCAATATATGTTTTCACAAAGGATGACTACTTTGTTTTTTCAATTTATAGTTTAGCTGGGAAACAAACATTACTAACCATGAGAAACAGACTACTTGGAAATAAACAGCTTTTCATAACGTCCTTTACCTTTACCCTGTAATTGTCCCAATATTGATGCTACATTTTCATTTTTGATAAATTTAACTACAGTTGATTACTCCAAATGAGTTTACAGTACGCTTTTATCATTAACAATGATGACAATAGTGGTGGTGGTGGCAATGATGGTAAGAAACCTTATGGCTACCTAATATGTAACAAGAAAGGTTGATGTTCTGGAGAAATCAGTGTGATCTAGAATGTTTTTATGATTGGTCCATGCATCTGTTCAATGACTCCATTTAACACTCTTTTCCTTTTTTCTGCCTTAATCATGATCGGTTAAGTCCTACAGTCTCAGGCAAAGAGAGACTATAACAAGATGTTGTACAAAACTCACTTCAGCTTTGATGGAAATGAAGATACTGGCAGAGGTGATGAGAAAAAGGAGAAACATATGTACACAGGGAAGCTTGATGATGTTTTTCAGCTTAAGCATATACTAACAAATTAACTAATTTAACTTATTTAAAATCATCTTTCAAACGGAGCATGGTGGTAGTAGCTGATAGAGTTTGCACTGCAATACAAACCAGACAGAGTGTGGTGCACAGAACACATCTTACAATGACCCTAATGCCTCAAAATCTGCAAGTATTTGGGGCATTAAAATGCACCCCCATTGCGAAAGAAAAAAGAAAGCGACTTACTCCACATATTCCCCACCAAACAGCTCACAATGACCAGCTATACCAGGTCCTCCAATTTTAGGGTGCTGAGATTTTACAACCACGTGAATAGAATGAGAAGAAATTGTATGTAGTTAGAAGCTCAAAACTGTAGGCATGACATAAATCATAAATGTTCTGACATTCAAGAAGCTTCATGTTATGCATATCAAAAAACTTCTTCAAGGTCATTACATGTTACCAACTCATGTACTACAACTATATAACTTAAGTCTGAGTGAGCTACCAAGAAAGTATGCAATTTTCCCATTATGGAACTGAGCTGCTTAAGTAATCTTACCTGTGATGCCAGTGACAGGAATTTGTATGTATCCAAAGCATACCGAACTAAGGCCTCATTCTCTCCTGGGTTTATCGTACATCTAAAAGAACAAATATCAATACTGGCCCTCCTTCACTTGTTTATTGAAATACAATAGATGTACAGCAACTAAATTTAAAGAGTGTAAAACGAGCAAAACAGAGAAGACGTATAAGAACACATAAGTACACATGCTTAAGGAACTAGTCTTAGAAAATTGAAATCCATCTTTTATATCAACTTTAATAACCATGAAAAATGAATAGGGTATTTCTGGGTTGATATAATTTCGATTAACAAAACCACCTGTAACAAATATCTCCCCTTTCCCTATAATGACATGCACAATCATTTCTCATTCTTCAACAACATCTAGGAGCATATTGTGGCTGTCATACAGGACTCAGGAGAGGAAGTCTACTGAAATGATGAGGTGCTCCAAAAATGAAGTATAATGCTTTTTGGTTCGGGAAGTGCATCAAATACTTAAAGCAGTCGATGCCCTGCATTGGTTGGTGTACCAATACACAATATAAAGAATATCTCATAAATATTGTAAAATGCTACTCCATGCTATGGAAAACGTGTTATAAGTAATGAGACTAAGTGAAAGTAACTCAGGATCTGCGAGATGTTTGCCTACCCTATACCAGTTAATAACTGTAATTCTGATAATACCTATGAAAGTGTATTATAGGAAAGTTTTAAGTTGGTTGTCCCTTAACTATTTGAGGACATTTATGGTGAAATCTTATGCTTGAGGTATGGAGATGGATTTACAATATGCCATGACAGATGACAACTGTCACTTGATTGAGAAGCCGAATGAAAATTCATAATTGATAAATACCTATAAGGGCCTGTATGGGAATTTCCATCCAGATCTGGCAGGATCGGCTGGAGATCGGTAAGAGGGAGTGAGTGAGTGGGAGAGCAGGAAAGGGAGAACCGTGGAGTTGTGGGGCCTAAGCCTGTGGGATAAAAAGAAAGACCTCTCAAGGTCTTTTTTCTAATCCCACAGGGGAGTGGGCCATACAATCCCCTATGTTCTCCCTTCCTCCTCTCCTGCTCCCTCCCTTCACCTGGCAATCAATCCAGGACCATCCTACCAAATCTAGCCAAACAGGCATGTACAGTTACTCAGAAACTAAAGTATTGGGGTCATTACTTGACAGAAAAGAAAATGTCCATACTGTGATAACAAAACCATAAGCATTAACTTAAGTATCGGGTGCATTACATGACAGAACAAAAAAATGTTCCCCGCTGTAACATGCAGATATTAAGTAGAAGTCATCAAGAATTATGCAAAGCAGGTAGCTGAAATTCAGAAATATTCTTTTGTTTTGAAGCATGGTTGTCAAAGACGATGAAATATGGTCATGGCATTGGTACCATACTGGTAATGTACCAAAGACAGTATGTGTCTTGATGCCAGCACAAAACTAATGATGTGATGTACTGTAAGTTGACACAGATCGACACTGAGGGAAATACCAGTACACTATCGGCATGGTTGGTACAGGCCAGAAGCTAATACTTAAACCTTGATGCATAGTCTTGTCAGAGTATTTAAATCTTCTAGCACATGATCATATTTATTATTGATACCCGTTTGTTATGATATGGCCCATCCGGCTCTTTCAAATGGACTTAAATGAAGTTGTCTTGAATAGATTTTAGCAGGAAAAAAAAAAAACTATATCATTGCCTCATATCAGAATGCCATATCTCATCCATGTGCCCTGATGCCTCCCTCACCTCACCAGTGCTAGGGCAAGTGGCAGCCTTCCACTAGCAGCTGTTCAACCCTCAACCAGGCCACCAAACCAAGCATAGGGTTTCCATCAGCCCATCCAACAGCTGGCAGCCATCCAACCACCAAAAAAAAGGGTGGCCTAGTACACTAGGCTCCCACATTGCAGGGTCCCGAAAGGGTCAGACGTAATGATCACTGACTTAGAATCGAACCTCGTGCTGGCCGACTGGTGGTACGAGTCAGTATGGCCCCATATCGGACTGTGCTGGGCCCAAACCAACACTAAAAGGAGGGATGAATCGGGGAGGAAGAGAGAGAGAGAGAGAGGAGGGAAGGAGGGAGAGGGAGAGGGAGAGGAAGGGAAGGAAAGGAAGGCTGAAAGAAACACCGACGGTGACCATCGGAGGGCCGTAGGGGCTATCGAAGGGCTATCGAGGGCTCCCGAGCTCCACAGTCCTTTACGAGAGAATAAGAGCAGAGAGATCAAGAGAATTAGAGGAAAGGAGAAAAGATGAGGGAGGGGAAGGCCGCCGAACGGTCCAAAACAGCACCACGATCGCCGCAGAGCCCCTGTTCATCGTATTTTTTAAAAAAACATAATAAATGAAGACGGAAAACCCATTGCCAGCTTCATTGTATATCATTTTTTAAAAGAAATATGACAAAATAGGAGCTTTGCCCCTATTTCAAACCTGCAGCAGTCGCGGGCTCTTTTGGGCCATCCGATGGCCACCGAGCCCTCCGGCGGCCTCCCCACCACCTTCCCCTCCCTCTTCTTCCCCTTCCCCCCTCTCTCTCTATCTTTCTCTCTTCTTACATCTCACGGAGGACCGCGGAGCCTCAGAAGCTTCGGCGGGTTATTGCCGACCACCACCAGCCTTTTCCTTTCCTTTCCTCCCCTCCTCTCTCTCTCTCTCTTTCCTTCACCCTTGCTCCATTTTCACCAGCAGGCTAAATCGAATGCTCGAACTGCACCAATTCGCTGCCAGTATGATTCGGCATATGCCCCGAACTGCTCGATTTGGGGTAGTTCACAAACCATGGTCAAATGTACACAGCCATACCCTATGTGCAAAGAGGCTATTTCCATATTTAGAACTCGTGACCTCTAGGTCAAAATAGAGCAAGCTCACATTGCACCAAGGCTCAACCTCATGCCATCCAACCACAAAAGGCCTACAAAAATATTTTGTGTTTTTCCTCTTGCTCTTTTCCTCTATTTTCTAACTTCTTCTTCCCCTTCTCTTCTAGAGGATCCTCCCATTATTCTTTTCTACATCCTCTTCTTCTCCCATTTCTCTTTTGAAAGTTTCTTCCATTTTTACTCTCCTCTTCTTGATTTTCCCTTTCTTCTCCTTTTCATCATTTCCCCCTCTATTTTTTGTCTTCTTTCCCTTGTACCTTAACCATTCCTCTTATTTCTTATATGCTCTTTTTTGTTTTATTTATTCTCATCCTTTGACATAATGGATTTAATCAAGTAACCTTGAATAGGCTATTAGCATCTCCTGTTGATAACCCCTTTGAAATACTGCTCTGGGCTTTGATTCATTTAATATCTTATTAAAAAAAAATGTATATGAACAAAACCTTCCGGTAGTACTTGCAGAATCATGTTCATGGATGTGGACAAGCTATCGTCTGTAACAGATTCCCCAAGGGTAAATCTATAGCACTTCCAGGGGTGCACATGAACTGTTCCACATAGTTTTTTGTCTTTAAAGGACATAAATACATTCTGGAGATTGAGGGTATTAGCTCACTGCAAGGCATGTTCTTTGGTAAGATCTGTTTTATGGATGATGAAAAATTGTATAAATTGTTTGGCTGTTCATACCATGAGAATCTTCAGGCCACCTTGCAATTGTGTTGACAAAAATTATATTGAATTTCATGAACATGAAAAGAAGTTAAAAACTAATGTATCTTAAACTTAGGAAGGTGCATCAAGAGTAAGTTGAATCTATAATGACCTAAACGCTCTGAGAACAGAAAAGAAAGAAGGGGGGGTGCACTAGCTGAAAAGTTTGAAGTTCCATCTAATAAAATGACTCATAATGTGGAACTTCTACATTGTTTGCTAACCCTATTAAAAAAACAGACAGTCACTTAGAAATGCTAGTCCTACTCCTACACCACACTGGGCTCTCTGCATCAGAAATTGCTTTAGATCTCATGAGTTTAGCAGCAGCTAAAGAACTAAAAGCAAACAGAAAGCTCCAAGAAGATCAAGATGTATACACAAATTTTATTGCTGATTGAGTTTGGAGGGGAGGAAAATGAAACCAGGACACTTGAATTTCTGGATCTATGTGTAGTATCAATGGTTGAGACATGTAGTAAATACTAACCATCAACAATATACAGGCAAGATAAAGAGTGCAAGATAGCAATAAAAGCAGGTGAACACAGATAAAGCGAATTCCAGTAGAAAATGGAAGCAAATGAGGCAAATAATGACCCAAAGATTGATGAGGCAGCAAGTTGTAGACCAGGCAACAGTTGAATTCAAATAAAAAAGCTAGGTCAAATCAATTGCCACACTATAATCAAAAAATCAAACATCAATCACAAATGGAGGCAACAAATTACACTGAAAACAATTTATGATGAAATAAATGAAAATATAAAATATCTCAATTACACTAGATTCACATGTCCAAATCGGATAACCATTCATAAAAACTCACACATCATTGAGCATACAAACTCTGGTATCTTGATGATAAAATACTATCTTATAGATGGAACATGTTGGCTTCTCTTATTTGGTGTTATTGAAAAATATCAAAATGCACTATTAAACTACCTACATGTTGAGTGAACTTTTCATAGTTACAATCAACAATAATGTTACATAACAAATCACCCAAAATATATACTTACGTTGAGTAGACAATAACTCCTCCTGGACGGACTAGCTGAACAGCTTGGTCAAACATCCTTCTTTGATACTTTGCATGATTTCTCAAGGATTCTACAGTTTCCTACATTGTCAGAAATATCAAAATCTATAAAGAAATGAAATTAATAGAAGTGGCAACGAAAGTAACATCTTACAAAATGAGAATATAAAGTATTAGAGAAATTGTGCATCCATAATCTAAACATTGCCGATATCCTTATCTTTCCCCTTTTTTACATAATTAATATTATGAAGAAAGAATATTACAATATAATATGAAAATAAATTGAGCTCAATATCCAATTCAAATTTGCAATACGAACTATGCATAGAGAAAAGATCATTGAGATCATTAAAACCTACAAATCTCTGCATAACACATGCATTGTTCATTGGTCAATCTAGATTGTCACTTCCTTGGGTCTCTTCATTTTTATGGTTGTAAAGATGTGACTCAAAGTTAGAAGTGTAGTTGTGACCAAACGCATCCCGAAATGAACTATGCTGATTGCTAAGTTGCCTTAAGAAGGATTAGTACCAATCGAAAGACAATAAAAACCAGGTTGAGATCCAACTGTAAAACGTTCCCAAAACTTTCATGGATTGAACTGCAACCCATAGATCGAACCATATAGAGATGGATAAGAGGCTTGTCTATCAAGGAAAGATTTTGTATACATATAACCAACACATTTTTGTAGCCAAAGTATATCAGGTATGTAAAATCTTACCTCCCCAGCAAATAGTCGAGGTCTCAAGCCAAGAGCAGAACATGGAGCGTCAAGAAGAACACGATCAAAACTATTAGGTAGAAAGCCTTTTGAAATTTCAACCCTAGCACCCATGCAATGATTTCTTCCAGGTCCATTTCTCATTCGTCGAGCATTCTTCCTTAGGTCAGCTTTGCTGACATACCTTCTTAAATCTGCTTTTCCATTGTTGACTGTACAATGACTTCGTTAGAATTTAAACAACTTTAGATGAGGGTGATGAAGATCATTATAAAGTCTTCAAAATATGACCCAAGAAACATATATGGTTGTAAATCATGTGATGATGACAGAAAAGCTTGCCAACACTAAGAAATGTTTTAGCCTTTATGTGAACGAAGAATTAAAACTGGTTCTGAAGATTAATCATGAGTTACAGTTTCACAGAGTGTTAAAACATGTTTGGAAATTAAATGACATGAACTTGATGGTAAAACTGACAATAGTGCCCCCACCAAATGATACCTCATGTGGAAAATCACTATTAAACATATTTATTTGCAATCTAAACAGCACTTTTTCTAGAATATGAAGTAGTGAAGAGGTGCAAATCTGAATAGCCACATATTACAGGCAGGTGGAGAAAATAAACACAACTAGTATCATGACATGAAACTACACATTTTTCCTCTTGGTTTCCTGGAGATGAGAACCCTGATAAAGATGTAAAGGCTATATTTAGCTCTATGATCAACAAATTACCTGAGTAGGCAGCGTAAACCTTTCTGAACCATAGATTAAGGTGTTCTCCATGCCCAGCAGCATGGACCGGCATGTCCCATTATCAATGCCTTATTGAAATGTACAATGTGGCATTGACATGGTGCTAATTGTGCACCAGTGCTTGGCACACTGCACAGCACGACACTGTAATATGCTATTACCAGGGACCAGCATCAAAAACTTTAATCCCCCCACAAAATTTATCACAACCATTGGGGTTGGCTCTGTGAATCCTTCTTGATCATCAATTTCCTGTAAGAGAAAAATCTCTGGAAACAAGCTTTACAAATCCTTCCTAACAACTTTCTTTTCCATCATAACCTGTTCCTCATGACTTAATCTACAATTGGTGCAATTCTAATACTTCCTCCAATGCACATGTATCCATACTTGTTATTACAAAATTTACCACAACCTACAGAAACAACCTCATTTCTAATCATCTTTCTCTTATATAATCAGACCCTCCAATAGAGCAACATCAAATCATACATGTCCAGAATATTTTATAAATTAAAGAAAGCAAACCTTTCCCATATTCATAAATATAATGCAAAGGAATTAGAACGTAGCTGATTAAACCTTCCCTTCTAATTCATGATTGATAAAGGAATAGGCAAAATTGAACCTGAAGAATTCAACAACTTGTAGACTTAATTGGAACATCTTTCCTTTCCTCATGACTTGATCTAAAACTGGTGCAATTCTCATAATTCCTCCAATGCATGTTATCTGAAACTTGTTATTACAAAATTTACCACAATCTATATAAACATTTTCATGATGTTTTTCTTATGTAATCTGACTGTCCAATAAAGCAACATCAAAACATATATGTCGAGAATATCCTGTATTTGTAAAATAAAGGAAAACAAGCCATGTTGCATGTTGTGCAAAGGAATTAGCATGCAGCTGATTAACTCCCACCTCAAATTCATAATCCATAAAGGAATAGGGAATGGTGTTAGAAAAGCAAACTATTGATCCAGAAGAATTCAACAACTCGTAGCCTAGAACATCCTTTCAGCAGAACATGGAAAAGCATTGATCAACTGATCTCAAATTCTCAATATAATATGCTTGCACAGGATAATCAGAATGTAAAGAAGACAAACCCACTCCAACCATCGCAATGCCTGATGTTAATATTCTGCAGCAACTAGCAGAAAACTGTATGGTGATGATAAGACCGATAATGTGCTTAGTACAGACCTGTTACCATATGGTACAGCACAAGCACTCAGTACAAGACAGTACCAACACAGGCACAACTACTGTGCTGACTCCAGCAGCATACCACATGACATACAGGGATGTACCATACCAACCCGAACCATACCAGTAAGTTACTGGTATGGGGACTTTACATACTTTACAACAACATATACATTACCTAGTGCCAAAAAATACAGCTGATTCAACCACTCAAATATCCATTAGCAACCACATGTTAACAATACAAAGAAAAGAAAAAAGAAAAGAAAAAGACTTTAGTAATTCCAAGAGACTACTAATAATTTTATGGATTGTCCAGAGGACTTGCTTAGGTAGCATAGTTCATAAATATATAGTTCAAAGATCACAAATTTCTTCATCCAAACCAAAGAAATGTAGAACGCATATTCCTTCATATACCTGATAACTTGTCTAGTTGACCAGGAAAAAGAGATTATTTTTAGAAAAAAAAAAAGCTGACATACTTCTCTTACCAGTTTGCATGCATGTCACATCAATGCCAGATGTTTCTGTATTACTGCTAACAATGTCACCATTTGTCACTCTAAATGATTTTGAATCTTTAACAGTTATATCTGAATCTCTAGTGATATGATCTGTTACATCAGTATTTTCTCCCTCATTAGTCCGACGTACAGATTTAAGAACATCAAGCTTATATGCATTTATACAAGTCAAGTCCATCTCTGCCGCCAACTTCATAATTTCCATCACCTGAAAGCAATATACATGTCATGATTAAAAAGTCAAATAAGATAAATGTTCAGAACAAGGTTTAAGTGCCCGTCAGTGTTTTACCTTGCCAAGCTGGTGCTAACATGGGGCATGCACATGTGATACAGTGCCCTGCATATCACAAGGCATCAACCTATGATAGGACTTGGAATAGAGAGGGGAAGAGGGAGAAAAGGTTGGGGGGTGGTCACAAGGATGGCAGGACATACATGGTGCAGCCACTGGTCACCATGCGCTGTGCCATAGGTACTTAAATCCTTAGTTTAAAATTAATTCCATTACAACATCAGAAGTTATTCCATTATTATACAAATTACATATGGGGATAATGGCTTACACTGATTCAAATAATATACGATCTTCTATTTAAATTTTGATGCGAGCTTTAAGGTAATATTTTGTTCTGTGAACGGTAAGGTAATAAAATAAGGCCTTTATTTCCCCAAGTTCTCCCGCCCATTCCTGATATAATGGCTAGCAGCAGCCGCTATAACAGCCATTATTTTTATATTCAAAAGAATCAAGTCAATGGCTTAGCTAGGTAATTGACAGCCTTTTTCTGTGAGAATGGTACATTATTGTTTTCAAGAGGATATGTGGATACATTATTAGGGGATATCAGCATTGTTGAAGTCTTCAATCAGCTCAACATCAAATCAGTAACCTAAATTAATGGCTCAACCCAAACCCAATTCAACGGGCTAACATATGGGGGTGGTCTAACGGTTAGAACTCTTCAACATGGGGATTGCCTGATGTAAAGCAACAGTTGGACCTCTTGCCTCTTGACCGGCCCAAGCTCACTTGAGCCATTTTCACCTTGGAGGAGTTTTCTTCCTAAAATCTAGCCCTGAACCTTGATCCAGTAATATCTAAGAGGGGAAAGAAAGAAAAATAAAATCCTTCTACCAACGGCAACCTTTAAACCTCAATTTCAAGCCTGACTAAGCTTTGGTTCCATTCTTTAGCTCGCACAAGTTATGGACTAAATGTACAGTTATTGGAGATGCCAGAAATAATAGATGCATTGTTAGACTGAGACAAAGGAGATCTTTTATCAATATCAGTGGCTATATTAACTTCTTCAAGCAACTAAACTTGGCTACATGTGTGATATGATAGACCAAAACCTATCCCACATGACCAGACTCTACCAAGCCAAGTTGACATCTGCAGCAATAATCTAGAGCAGACAAAGGCACTAACTTCATCCTGACGCATTAAGACAGAAGGCATGATCCCTGACTCAAAACCTATACAAGTTCGAACTTGGATGACTGTCTTGGCCAAAAGAAAGGTCAAGTGGGCCACATTACCTGATAGGTTCACATCTGCCACCTCTATTATAACTAGGCACTGTTGCAACATTCAAAATCAAACCTCATGCTGCCCTTTCAAGACAATCTCTTAGGTGATCACATGTCAAATGGAAGGTGATAATAACAATAGTCTTTAAACAAAATGCCCTTAATTTGTGTCTACATGAAAGGGGACTAATTAAGCATTAAAAAGATAGGGGGCATATATTAATCTGATGAAAAGCCTTGTTAATCTTATAAATCCTTTTACAAACTTAAAACCTATTAGCATATCGATATGTTAAACTTTTAATTGAAAAGGCAAGGCTGTCCCAGTTGTTTTCCAGCTAGTTAGTTTCTTCTTATATAAAAGGCTCTAAAGGGGTATGTTTATATCCTCAACAAGGATTTACATCTCAGTGCTGGAACCTATACCAGTATGTTCCCAGTTGGCATTGGCACCATCCTAACAGATTGTAAAGGTGCTAAAGCAACACAACACTCATACTACGTGTCAGTACCATACCTTATCAAGTTACTAATATTGTACTCTACCAGTACCGTACAATATGCCCCACACGGACCAGTGCGGCTCAATATGTAAACATTAGTTTTGAAATTAAACATATCTAAGGATTTTTTTTCAACAGAATCTCCATGTGACATGACACCATATGCCACCAACTAGTTCAGCCGCATCATGCGCTTGCTAATCAAGAAATAGCAATGCTAGAGAAATAATAGCAGTTCAAATCCCACTTCATATGCTGGAATACAGCAAATCTAATGTCTTCGCAAGATTAAATTGAATAAGTAAAGTCAAATAACGAAATATGAAGGGTTTACCTTATTGTGAGATCTATCAATGGCAACAACCTCTCCTTTGTCCTTCATAAGGATAGCAATTGCAGTCGTTTTCCCTCCTGGAGCAGCACACATGTCCAAAATCCGTTCTCCTTGTTGGGCATCTAAGAACAAAATTAATGAGGAAAATGAATACCTTGATGAAACAAGAAAGCATTACAGCATAAAATAAATTATGTTCCACTAAACCCTTCATAATAAAATGGCACCAAACTTGGAATTCAACAGATTGAAAGAAGATTAGGTTCTCCATACTAAAGTTGCACCTTTAAAACCTTTAGCATCCATTTATGTAGCAAGTAAAACAGCAATAACAAAGTAGCTGATATTTTAATAATCGGTATTTCGTAAAATTTTCTCTTTTAATGGAATTGTTTTAGGAAACTTAAACTTATTATCATTTTGCTTGAATGCAAGCAATATGATAAGGGAAAGATGCATCAAAATTTTTAAAGAAGTTGCATGAAATTAACAATTAGTTCTGATGAAGGTGTTTTTCTTGTTTTTGCTACAGTCAGCATTTGTACCACCAAAGTACATGTACAAGAACCAAAATGCCCTTTTGATGTAGTGCATAGCATTTTATAAGCAACAGAATGTTGTAGCAGCAGTGTATGGCACTGCACTAATAGTATATACCATCTTTTAGAACATGTAAAAGGTAGAAGCATTGCATATCTGCATGGTCAGTTGATGAGATTATTTCATATATGGAGATCGATTGTTTGCAAGGGAAAAAAAAAACCTTTAAAGCAACAAAATGATCTTTTGAGCAAAAAAAAAAACATTTTTATAACCAATACCCAATACCGATATATCAGACTAGAATAATGCTGATCCAGGAATTTTAAGAAAGGTCAAAGCACTGGATTATGGTTTTATAAGAAATTTGCATAGGAACTTTCATCTAAGTTTAAAGTAGAAACTCTAGAAAAGCTCTTATTATAGAATGATATATTTAGTGCTTTATCATTAACCATGGCAATATGTCATGCATAGGTGATGTAAAACGAAAAATAAATAAAGAACAAAAAATAAAATTAAGAAGAAAAGAAACAAAAAAAAATAAAGATTCAAAGTCTGGATTTCAGGAATTCAATTAACCGATCATTCAAGTCCGTCTTTCTACACATAGGTGGAGCCTTTAAATAGAGAAACAAAAAAATAACCTAACAGAAATCTAATTTCTAACTTGAACCCTAACAGAACTCTTATTACGAAGTCCTAACAAAATTAGGATTTCCAACAAAAATAAAATAAAATAACCTAAATTAACCTACAAAAATTAAGCCCACAAAAATAAATTAGGGTTAGGATTTAGCGACGCTTCTTTCTAGAATACGTGTGCAATTCCTGATTCCTATCATTCCCTCCTAGCTGGAAAGAACTCAACTTTGGCGAGGAATTGATGTAATCTTTTAAAATATCTAGATCAATACATCGTAGTTTTTCCTCAAGAATCCATGTAGCATCTGAATCTAAATGGTCGTGCCATTTAATCAAGAATCGACGAAATCTTCCATCAGCAGTAGAAACAATCTCGTCTGGTGATAATACGTTCAATTTGATCTGATGAAGACGATGAAAGTGATGGAAAAACTGGAACTAGCATCGGAAGAGATGGAGTATGATCCCTGCTATCATATGCATGTATAGTAGGAGGCTCAAACGTGCCTCGATAAGATAGCAAATCCTCAACATTGAAAATTGAAGTAAATTTTAAATCAAAAGATAATTTTATAAAATATGCATTAGGCCCAAGTTTATAAAGTAAATGAAATTGATCAATGGCTCGGACATGTAACTTTTTGAATGAATTTCAAAAATAAGGTTTATGACAAATACAAACCTTCACACAGTCACCTTCGTTAAACTCCATTATTCTTCGGTAAGTATTATCAATAAGTTTATATTTTTCATTACTCGTAGCAATCTTTTGTCTAATATCCGTATGAATGTCATGAATATATTTAGCAAAAAAAAGTGGTAGACTCAGAAGTACGGTTATTTATAAATAAGAAAATAATTTCAATAGGTTGACGGAGATTGAAATCATAAATAATTTCGAAAGGACTTTTATCAGTAAACCTATTTACTGAATTATTATAGACAATTTTTGTTATAGATAATGACAAATCCCACGTCTTAAGTTTATTATCAACTAGATACCTAAGTAAGTTACCAAGATTACTATTTACAACCTCTGTTTGACCATTAATCTATGGATGAAAGGATGAAAAAAATTTAAATTTATCCCAAATAGTTTCCAAAGGATTTTCCAGAAATAACCCATAAATTTGATATTATGGTCGGATACTATGGAAGAAGGCAAATTATGAAGTCGAACGACTTCCTTAAAGAATAACTTTGTAATAAAAAAAATATCAAAATTCTTTTGACAAGAAATAAAATATGCTAATCAATCATCAACTAGAGCTATAATCTTTTTTACTACTTGTTTTCTCATTTCTTCACGCTCCCTAGGATTTAACCTATAATGTGAAAGATTAGATATCTGTGATCCTGAGACTAGTTCGATAGCATGTTGGATATCACACATAGAAGGTAAGTCATTAGATATATCTTCTAAGGTTTCATCCTTAAATTCTTCTTTTAATGACTCAATTTCAGGAGGTGAGTTATCTTGGAAGTCTGAGATCAGTTGAATCTCATTCCTGGGAAGGACAGCTAATATTGTCTCAGATTCTCTACTTTCTCTTTCAAATTCCTAATGTGACAAATTATGATAACTTTTCAAATTAAGAGATTGAAGAGAGTTCTTATCCCCTTTAGTAGGTTTGGGCATGCTAGGCTTAGCAGGATTTAATCTGATTTTCTTGTCATTATGCGTAAACACATAGATATTTTCTTTTCTAAAATAATAAGCATCCACATCATAAATCCAAGGTCGACCTAGTAAGATGCTAGCAACCTTCGTGGGTAAGACATTGCACATAATCTCAGCAGAATAAGTTCCCATTTGAATTGGCACTAAACAACATTCACTAATTGGGAGAGACGTTTTATTTACTCAGACAACTCTATAAGGATGAGAATAAGGTTGAGGTTTCAATTTCAATCGATTAACAGCAAATTTAGATACTACATTCATAAAATTACCATCATCAATGACAAATTTACATACCTTATCCCCATATTGTGCGTATGTATAAAAAATACTGATGGATTTCCAAGCCTCAAAGTCTGAAGGAGCATTAACCATACCTCGCATAACATTAACACAACCTCTTGATTCTTCATATTTTTTATCATACTCTTCTTTCCTACAATAATGAGAACCCTCAAAATTATTCGTGGAGTGATGGATAATTGGAGGGGCTATTATATAGATCGAGAGTGCCTGACTAGCATACATGAAATGACTCTGGCCATCAGTAGATTTAAAATTCCATGAAGAATATCAATAACTATGTTGATTACTAAAAAAATCATCTTCTAGAGGTTGTTTGCCTATTCTTGACTCTCTTAGGGATAATTAGTATTCTATCTGCTGATCTATGAGATTTGTTATGTTCTCATGGCTATTTATCTGATCAGCACGAAACTTCTTAATTTCAGTATAAAGTCGGTCTAATGACGGGCAAATTTGGTTTAAAATTTCTTGGAAGGCTGTTTGGGTATTTTTGATAGATTCAAATTTATTTTTCATTACAGTTTGTGCATCTTTTAGATTACCAATAGCCATGATAAAAGAATTTTAATATTTGATTAAAAATTTTAACTATGATGCTCCCAGTAAAAATTGTAGGGTCTAACTTATTGTCTATGTTTATGGTTCGTATAATAGCAAGATATGTGGGTGTTTGATGCATGCAATAACAAATATATGAAAAAAATATGAAAAAGATAAAATCAGGGCCTAAGTAATTTTAAGTTACCTAAAGATTTAAAAAAAATTCAATTTTAATGGAGAAATTATACCTTTCACCTCATGGCACGTGTAGGTTGAAGAGAAAAGTTTCCTAGTTTTTTTTCGGGTCTGTAGACCCAGTCTATTTCGACTCATAAAGAAATTATGTCTACTCATAAAGAATCTTTAAAAAAACCTAACTCATAAAGAAAAGCAGATCTGAATATAAAAATTGTCATATTTCGACTCATAAAGAATTTAAAAAAGAAAATGGAAAATCCGTAAGAAGACAGGATCGGGATCCTAAAGCTCTGATACCAAATTGATGTAAAACGAAAAATAAACGAAGAACAAAAAATAAAATAAAGAAGAAAATAAACAAAGAAAAATAAAGATTCAAAGTTTCAGGAATTCAATTAACCAATTATTCAAGTCTGTCTTTCTCCACACAGGTCGAGCCTTTAAATAGAGAAACAAAAAAATAACCTAACAAAAATCTAATTCCTAACTTGAACCCTAACAGAACTCTTGTTACGGAGTCCTAATAAAATTAGAATTTCCAACAAAACTAAAATAAAATAATCTAAATTAACCCACAAAAATTAAGCCCATAAAAATAAATTAGGGTTAGGATTTAGGGATGCTTCCTTCTGGAATACGTGCGCAATCCTGATTTCTATCAATAGGCCAATGCTTTTTTATTCACTGCTTGATTTGTAGGAATCATATTCATGATCACGTCTCACCACAACAAGAATGGAAAAGGCTTCATCATTTCACTTGATCAAAATTTGATGATAAAGGAGCAAGATCTAGCATCTCTAGTTCATTAATTCAGTCACCACAGATACATCATTGGATGTCTATGTTCAGGACAAAACATCCCACTAGGCAATTCTGAAACTAAATCCTTGAAACTCTCCAACTTTACCATCAATTTTGATAAACATCCCTTGAAGTTCTCATGGTCTACTTTAACCTAATTGCCTCAAAAAAAAATCTGCTTTCACCATTTTCCGCATTTTAACATGTTAACGGTAACAAAATTCTTTGTTATTCTCAAAATAGCTGCCTTGAGAATATCTTACTAGCATGAAACTTCTCCATAGAATGTAGAACCTGCTCGGGAATCTCTCAGGAAACTCTCTCCCATGTGTGCTTCCTATGTGTTTCTATTCTAATTAGATGCGGTACCCCATCACTGTTCCAAAATCTGCTCCGGCACCTGCTCCTAAGCACTGCTAACCTTAAACATGTATTTGAGACTTTCAATTCAGTTGCTGAAGTCACTTGTGAAATGAGGCTCTCACCATGCACAGCCATCAAATGCCTCCACAGGACTTCTCATGAAAAAGCACTTTTCCTAAATATTCTGTGGATCACATCAAACTTATTATTTGCCATTAAAAAAGAAAATCTCTAGAAACATATATGCACAGTGCATGGGCAATCCTTGTACATGCCTATATGCATGTGCAAGGTTCATTGATAAGTAGATGCATGTTCCTGAGCCTGCTACCAATGTGTTTTCAATTAATAACCATCCCTTACTTTTGCATGATGCATATACAAAAAAGTAACAGCAAACCATCCCTGAGAATAAGGACTGAGTTATACAATAAATATTTGAACTATCAAAAGAGGGGGAAAAGTAACAGCACAGAAAATAAATATTGAAAATAAGGGTCCTAACTGGCAGCTGTTCAGTTTCCACCAGCAATCATAACAAAATGCATCCAAAGATAAAGTGCACAGACGTGAGCAAATCCTCATTCTGCAGTCATACCTAAGACATGAGCAGTGACGATGCTGGGCAAATTTTGAAGAAATATTTCTCCTTCAAGCACATCTAGATAAAAAAAGGGGAAAAATCAAGTTATTGAACAATGTATGTGCCTCATACATGGGCTTTCAGCAAAGAGTTTACAAATAGAATAGCAATGTTCAGCGGATCAAATCATAGGTTTTCATAAAATTTAATTAGGTATGAAGATTAGCAGACACTGTACAAAAATGGCAGATGAAACCAATTATCCTTTTTCATCAAAAAAAAAAAAACAATTATCCCGAAGATAGAAAATTATAGTCATCATAACTTACAAAATCATTAAAATTTTGTTTTTGTTTTGTTTTTATGTTTTTTCATTAAAACCAATGATGACAATTGAGTTATTCTCTGCCTCAGGCAGTTAGCAAAAACTAATAAAGTGGCACCTGGCCAACACTCTTCCAGTGGGCCCATTGGACAGAGATGAGTGGTGAGACATAACCTAAATGGCCAAGCTTATAGTTGCAGAAATTCCTTCTCCACGTGTTTCAGACCACAAATACCTGGAGTTTTTATCTCCTTTAAAGTCCCAATATGAATATCAAGACCTGCATAGTCATCTGTATAAGGATTCTTATTGACCATCAGGATGCTTTTAGCAACAACGAAGTAGGTTCAGTTTGCTTGTTTTAGATCTCCCTTAACATTTGAAGTATATAAAACAAACAAGATATAGAAACAATCAGGAAAGGCCTGTTTTAGCAAAGAAATGATTTTTCAGGAGAATACTGTAATATTGATGCAGCACAGCGTGCAGCAAACAGATACCACGACCAACTAGACTATGCCAAGCATCAGAGGAGCCAACAGATTCATGGGCGAAGACTGCAATAAGCAAAAATTTGACTTACAGATTTTCTTATAAATTTATAAGAGGATTTTGGTAGATCTTCGTATAAATTTATAATTCTAGCCAAATTTCTATAGTTGTAATAAAATAATTCTAGTATGCTTTCTTATTGTCAAGTCCAATTTCAAGTGATTCTATATCGGATTGAATGATAGGATTAGGGTTAGGGTATCATATCCTATAAATATGTGCATAATACGTTGTAAGAGGCAGCCTTTGAGACATTAATAAAATTCTTTCTAAGAGCATTTCTTTCACCCAGTGAAGGATTCTTCAATCCAGGTTTCTTTTATTTGGATGTTGATCTTCGAAGCAGAACCGGGCCTATCAAATCAAAACATCTAGCAATTGAACTTTAGGCTTATGGAATCTTATCTCAAGCCATTGTTTTAAGACCTTAGACTTTTCCAAGTACTAAAAAGGATCGACAACCATGACTACCAAAAATTGCAAGTTCACAATCACAACATTTTCTAAATTAAAATTCCAATCATCCTTCGCTGCTTTTTGACCATCCAAGCCACCTTGGGCTTGGTAGGTGAAGTATGTCATTACCCTAAGTTAAGGCTATGTCTTGAAGGGTGAATTTTGGGCTAGCCCAAGACCTATGTGTAATTAATAATGACTCCTTTAAGAGACTAGTGTAAAAACAAGTGATTCTCAAGCCACACGTCCTAATGATGCAACTTGGATATTATATGACCCCTAATGGTGCATAAAAACTCACCAAGGCTAGTAAGGTTGTGGCCCCATTGAAAATGATTAAAAACAGAATAAACCAGATGTTCTGGTATTACAATGGCAGTAATAATGTGAAGGAAAAGAATTAACACTTTAGGTCACTATTCACCAATCTCTGGATAAAATAGTTTGAATTCACTGATAATGATAATGAAAAAGACATTTAATTTTCTGTCAGGACTCCTTTTAGAAAGCCAAACCAAAATATATGTTGTTGAAGATCTGAGCTTTCAAAACTAGCAAGCATAAACAACTCGTTGAATTATGAAGTTTATCCAAGGGGAAGCTCCAAAAAAATAAAATCAAAATAAAAATGCAAGCAAAAAAGGGAAATGATGATTTAACAGTGGACGATAGTGGATTCATAAGTACACTTGTTACAGCTCTGGAGTTGGTTTGAGAATCCAACACAGCCCCTTGCTTTGACCCCAAGAAAACTTGAGGAGCGAGCTTGGGGTGAATGCAAATATGTTGTTGTGAGCTTAGAATTGGCACTCCCAAGTCCTGGAAACATGAGAAGACAAGTCATGGGAAGACGGAAGCGAGCCGGAAGAAGAATCAGTCTCAATAGTAAAGTTCAAAAACTGGGCCGGCTCCCTCTGAGACTGAGCCGGCTCAGTTGAGAACTGGGCCGACTCAGTCCAGGACTGGGTCGGCTAGGTCTCAGAAGAAAATCCAGATAGAAAGCAGCATTTTCGGATTGTTGGCACGGTACTGAGGGGACTGAGCCGACCCAGTCGCAGGTTAGCCGACTCAATCTTAGTTTTCGCGGATTATTATTTTGTGTCCGTGAATTGTTTGGGTTTGGGAAGTTTTTCTATGAGCTTAGGCTTGATCCTTTGTAAAATATATATACTGGAAACAGGTTAAGGTTGAAAATGATGCTGAAATATACTGAATAAAAGCTTTTTTCTCCTGAAAATCTCTTCCTCTTCTTCTCTATTCCTTGAATTGTTTGATCGTGCTTCCGCATTAATCTCTGAGAAGTACTTCCTTGTTGCTTGGCTAATCACCGACGGCCACGCCGATCCGTGTGGGAAGAGCGCGCATTTCCGACATTTGGTATCAGAGCGGTGTTGCATGGAAGGAAGGAAGATACCTAGAATTTACTACATCCAGGATCTGTTGCACCAGATTTTATCCTAAAACTTCTAGTTTGCTTCGTGGTTGTCTCTAGATTGAGGTGGAGATTGTTTACACGGAGGAACGGTGATACAAAAGTTTGGAAAGAGGATCTAGGGCTAGTTAGATCTTCTTTGAATGATAGTTTTGCTGGTGTGTGAGATCGTGAAGGGTGTTAGGGATCTGTTCTTGACTTGTTTGAAGTCATGAGATCAAGTGGATTCAAGGTGGATTTTGAGAAGTTCGATAGCAAGGAAAACTTTACTCTATGGCAGCAAAGAATAAAGGACTTGTTGGTTCAGTAGAGGATCTACAAGATCTTGACAAAAGAAAGGTCGGAAAAGATCAGTGCTAAGGATTGGAAAGAGTTGGAGAAAATTGCTTTTAGCACAATTTGGATGTGCTTGGCCGATCAGGTTTTGCCCGAGATTTGCACAAAAACTACGACAAAAGGGCTCTGAGAAAGACTGGAGAACACATACATAGGGAAGAATATGACGAAGAAGCTATGGTTGAAGAAACAGCTGTATAGTCTGAGGATGCCCGAAGGCGGAGATCTTGTTGCACATATCCAAAGGTTCAATCAGATATGTTCTGAGGTGATGAATTTGGATGTGAAAATCGACGAGGATTGGGCATTACTGCTATTATGTTCTTTCCTAGGTTCATATGATGGTCTCATAATAACTTTAGTTTATGGAAAGGAGACCCTAAACTATGAAGAGGTTGTTGGTGTACTCAGATCAAATGAGCAAAGGAAAAAGATCTGCAAGGAAGACCCTAAGTCTGAGATCTTGGCTGTGAACGAAAGACGGGAAAGATCAAAGAAGAAGACAAGAGGAAAATTCAAGGGCATGTCAAAGCCTCACAATCAGAGGAAGATGATATTGAAATGTTATAAATGTCATCAACCTGAACAACTGAGGAGAGATTATCCCCTTTTGAGATCAAAAAAAGAGAAGGCCAGCAAGAAAGATGATACAGCTTTTGTGAGCAGTGGAGAAGACCTGCTAGTTGTATCAAATGGATCCACAGAGTACGATACTATATGGATATTAGATTCAACATGCTCGCACCACTATACTTCTCATCGGAAGTGGTTTGCTACCTACCAGAAGGCCGATAATAGAAGTGTCGGCCTTGGAGATGATCACCCGTGCAAAATAGCTGGAATTGGCTCTATCAGGATGAGGATGTACAATGGGATCATTCGTACATTATCAAATATCAGGCATGTACCAGAGTTGAAAAAGAATTTGATTTCTTTGGACTACTTAGAGGAGTAGGGTTATGCATTTAGTAGCCAGGCTGGGAGTGGATGTCTGAAAATTTTCAAAAGAGCTTTGATGGTGATGAAAGATAGAAGATTAAGCAACAATCTTTACAGAATGAGAGGCTCAATGATGAATGATAGTGCAGAGGTGCTAACAGCGGCACAGGAGCAGATTTTATATCAGCTGTGGCACTATCGAATGGGTCATATGAGTGACCGTGAGCTCACTGAACTAAGCAGAAGAGGTATGATCCCAACCTTGAAGGAGGGCACAGATCTTTATGAGCTGTGCATCTTTGGCAAACAGTATAAGGTGAAGTTTGCCAGAAGTACCAAGCGCAGCGAGGGAGTGCTGGATTTAGTGCACTCGGATATGTGGGGACTAGCTCCTGTATCAGCTAGAGGTGGGGCAAAATACTTTGTCACTTTCATTGATAATTCCTCAAGGAAGGTGTGGGTTTATCTGATAAGAGAAAAATCAGAGATGTTTGCCCGATTCAGAGCCTGGAGAGCTGAAGTAGAGGAATCAAGGAGACAGGTGAAGTGTCTGAGGTCGAACAATGGAGGAGAGTATACTAGCCTGGAGTTCAGGAGGTACTGTGAGGAAAATGACATCAAACGCCATTACATGGTGAAGATGACTCCCCAGTAGAATGGTGTCGCGGAGAGGATGAACCAGACATTGACCGAGCAGGCACGGAGTTTAAGGCTGCAAACATCACTCCCCAAGTTTTTTTGGGGTAATGCTCTAACTTTTTCTTATTTTCTTGTGAACAGGTCCCCTCATTGTAAGCTGAATGGAGGCATTCCAGAAGATGTCTGGAGTGGGAAGAAGATGGAGCTTGACCATCTGAAAATCTTCGATTGCACAGCCTATGCACATGTGGAGGCAACCAAGAGGAGCAAATTGGATCCGAAATCTCAAAAGATGACATTCATATAATATCCACAAAGAGTCAAGAGGTACCTGCTGTGGAACTCTCAGACAGAAGGCAAAGAAGTCAATGATCAGCAAGGACGTTATCTTTGATGAGAAGAGCATCTTGAGGAGGTCTGAGATAGATGGAACTAGGAAAATAGAGGTGAACAACGGTAGTTCGTAAGAGAATGATGGCATGCAGGGTACATCCACTTATAGGAGTGTTTCTGTTGATGTGGAGCTGGGCAGAAAAGTATTGTCTCAGATTGAAAATCAGCATGGAAGGCCGGCAGTTCAGACAGATGTGCAGGAGCAGCCACAGACATCAGGCAGAGATGTGCCAGTGGGAGTAGCTTTGCACAAGCCCCAACATACTATTAGGAGATCGATCAGATATGGCATTGATGAGGTTATCGCCTATGCACTCATCACTGCTAATGGAGATCCACAGAATTATGCAGAGGACATGAAGAGTGAGGATCATGATTCATGGATACGGGCTATGATAGAGAAGATGGAATCACTCGAGAAGAATCAGACATGGCAACTGGTGGATCTTCCAGAGGGTGCTCGACCTATTGGCTCAAAGTGGGTGTTCACAAAGAAAGAACCTTCAGAACAAGGTGAAGTCAGATTCAAAGTAAGGCTGGTAGCAAAGGGATACAAAAGAAAGGGATTGACTACACAAATTTTTTCTCCTGTGGTGCGTGATACATCTATTCGAATTTTGCTATCACTAGTGGCACAGCATAACATGAAATTGGAACAGATGGACGTGAAGACGACCTTCCTTCATGGGACTTTGGAGGAAAGAATCTAAATGAAGCAGCCAGATGATTTCATGGAGATGGGACAGGAAAAAAAGGTGTATTTACTCAAAAAATCTTTGTATGGCTTGAAACAATCCCTTCGTCAGTGGTATCGAAAGTTTGATAGCTTTGTCTTGAGCCTGGGTTTCAGCAGATGTGAACATAATTTTGTGTCTACGTCAAGGATGTAGATGAGAAGGATGCCCTGTACTTGTTATTGTATATAGATGATATGCTCATAGCTAGTAGAAGCATGGATGCTGTGAAAAAGTTGAAAAGGACATTATCATCTGAGTTTGAGATGAAAGATTTGGATTCTTAGAATGGAGATTTACAGAGATAGGTGCAAAGGGGTGCTCCATTTGTCACAAAAAAAGTATATCCAAAAGATTCTGGAGAGATTTGGGATGGAGAAGGCCAAACCTACAGAGACGCCATTGCCGAGCCATATGTCTCTCTCCAAATTACAGAGCCTCCAGTCAGAAGAGGAGAGAGAATACATGGAACGAGTCCCTTATGCAAATGCTGTAGGTAGTGTGATGTATACTATGATGTGCTATAGACCAGATATAGCACATACAGTGAGCACGGTTAGTAGATACATGGCTAACCCTAGGAATGAACACTAAAAAACATTGAAATGGATATTGAGATATTTGCATGAAATAAGAGATTATGGTTTAGTGTCTGGTGGGCAGTCGGAAGGATTTGAAGAATAATCTATGAAGATGTGTGAAGGTTTAGGTCCTCTAGAAGGATTTATTGATACAAATTATGCTGGTGATCTTGATACAAGAAGGTCTACTACTGGATACCTCTTCTACGTATATGGTGGACCAGTGTCTTGGAGATCAATCCTTCAGCCAATCACGGCCTTGTCTACCACTGAGACCGAGTACATTAGAATAACGAAGGCTGCAAAGGAAGTCCTTTAGCTTAGGAGGCTGATTGATGAGTTGGGGGTGGAGCAGAGCAAGATTACACTATTCAGTGATAGTCAAAGTGCTCTGTTGTTGACACAGAATCCAGTCTATCATGCACGCACAAAGCATATAGACGTAAGGTACCATAGGATTAGAGAGCTGGTGGAGGAAGGTGAAGTAGAACTGATGAAGATCCATATCAAGGAGAATCAGTCTGATGCACTCACGAAGGTACTCCCTAGTGACAACTTTCAAAAATGTGGGGCACGGATGGGTCTATTGAGAAGAAACGAGTTCACAAGGACTTGGAAGCACCAAGATGGAGAATGTGAGCTCAGAAGTAGCACTTCTAAATCTTGAAAACATGAGAAGATAGATCATGGGAAGACGAGAGCGAGTCGGAAGAAGAATCAGCCTCAATAGCAAAGTTCAGAAACTGGGCCGACTCACCTTGAGACTGAGCCGGCTCAGTTGAGAACTGGGCCGGCTCAGTCCAGGACTAGGTCGGCTAGGTCTCAGAGGAAAATTCAGACAGAAAGCAGCGTTTTCGGGCTGTTCGCACGGTACACAACTAGATCGGCTCAGTCCTAGTTGTGTACCTCAGTTTGAGACTGAGCCGACCCAGTCGCAGGTTAGCCAGCTCAGTTTTCGCGGGTTATTATTTTGTGTACGTGGATTGTTTCGGTTTGGAAAGTTTTTCTATGAGCTTGGACTTAATCCTTTATAAAGTATATATACTGAAAACAGATCAAGGTTGAAAATGATGCTGAAACATACTAAATAAAAGCTCTTTTCTCCTGAAAATCTCTTCGTCTCTTCTTCTCTATTCCTTGAATTGTTTGATCATGCTTCCGCATTAATCTCTAAGAAATACTTCCTTGTTGCTTGGCTAATCACCGGTGGCCACGCCGATCCATATGGAAAAAGCGCGCATTCCCGACAGTTGTGAATGATAGTGAGAGCAAAAGCCTAGCATAAACACTAACTGACAGACCAGAACCTCCAACTTTGTTAGAATGCATATATATGGATTACACCAACTTTTTTTAAGAAGCATTTCTGATAGAGCAGCTATATAGATACTCTGAGATATCGAATGGAGAATTTTTCTCTCTCAAATAAATACACAACTTCATTTTCAATGTGATGTAAAGAAAATTATGTTAGATCTAATATGCCAAAGAAATACAAGCATGCATCAAATTGAAGAAAAAAATATACATTGAGATGAAATCAAGGTTTTAAATACTGTTATTGTCCCAGAACAGTATGGTACAGGTATGCACCAAGACTCTCAAAATCAATAAAAATGAAAAGCAACCAATACAGATTGGTGCAGTATCAGTACGGACTGTCAGAACAAACCAGTAGGATTGGTATGTACCATTCAATCAGTCCAATGTCCTGAGGGTGGTATCAAAGTCAGTTTTCCATCAAAGTACAGTATCAGAGGCACTGTCCCATTCCAACAAAATTTTATTCCTTGGACGAACTTGATCTGATTTTGACAAATTAAAGTTTTCTTAAAGCACTTCGAGTGAAAGAAGAAAAACACCATGTAAACATCACTATGAAATTTCCATCAAATAATGATGACCAATGTTAGTAGTCTTTTCTGTTGACATCAGATTAGCATAAGCAGCAATGTCTGCACAAAACACTACAGCATAAACTCTTTTAGCAAGTCAAAACTTTGAAATTTGAAACAGGTGGCTGTGAAATGATAGTGGAGACAAGAATGTAATGGAAGGCAGGGAAAAGAGCTTGGAAGAGAACAGTATGGTCACCCGGTATAATATAACCAGCTACTGCAGTAAAAATACCAATACCCTGCATAAATTATCAAAATCAATAATAGTACCAGTGCAACCAAATATACCCAGTACACCCTCAATTCCAAATAATCAAACAGCCAACTTATATGTGTCTAAAATTAAAAACATGGTGCAATCACAGTTGGTACATTAAATTAGATGAACTAGCGTATCAAAACAGCAATTTAGTAAATTCATCAGCAATTAGTTTACATAGCATAGGTCCTTGATGCATTAAACTGTTTAACAAGTGGATCAGAAATATCCATTCTCTTAGGATATTGCAGGAGGACTATTAAATCAAGAAAAAGATACCATGAAAAGATGGAAGTTTGTATGCTCTTTTTATCATTTCCACAGCAATCCCTTCAGGAACACGAAAGATTCCAGCCCTTGACATCAAAGTTTTTCCTTGCCCGATGTACATGCCATTTCTTTCATGATATTGAGGATCTGCCAATATTACTGTTTTCGTCAAATAAGATCACATATCATGTGCAAAATTGCATCTTGAAGGACCTAGATAATTAAAGCTAATTAGCTGGAACCAAATAAAAGAGAAAATTGATAGAAACAAAATCAAGTTAACTAAAAGTTATTATCCAATCAATTCCTCCAGTACAGTCTATTTAGAAATCAAGTTCCATCCTGCCGAAAGAGATTTATACAACTCGTTATTTTCAGCCGTTTTTTTTTTTTTTTTTTTTTTTTTTTTTTTTTTTTTTTTTTTTTTTTTTTTTTTTTTTTTTTGTGTTGTTGTTGTTGTGTTGGGGGGGGGGGGGGGAGCTTTTATTTTTAGGTAGCTCCCAAACTTCCACTGCTTAGCTAACAATCTTCAGCTTTTGAATATTTTGACTTGCTTGTTCTTCTGAAAGGTAACTTGAAAAGATAAATGTATATAATCCATGTGCCAACATAAAGTCTTATAGCCTTTCTTTTAAGAATTTAACCTAGTTGAGGGGTTAGACTGGAAATTCCGGGTTATTATGAATAGCCATTTAAATTTATTAAACATGCACGTGCCAATGCATGTACGAATATATACATATATACACATTCATGGACACATGCACACATACCTATATGTGTAATGCTTGCACTAAGTCCTATCCAAATTTGTCAATTGAGATTCCATACTCACATGACCAGAAATAAGGCAAGTTGCACATGCATCATCACAATTTTTTGTTAAGAAATAGGTTCCCATTGACCAAAAAGACTAGTTCTCAAGACAATAGACACCTAGCTGCCATGTTCCCCAAATTACAGAAGAAATAAACTGGCAGTAGTCATTTCATTGAATTCCAACAAGACCCACCTATTTGCTTAGTTGTTTTAAGAAGCTAAAATTTTAGACTGAAAAACTAATCCTCTGTTCTAGACCATGATATATTAACAAAGCCAAAGCAGCAAATATATGAAAAATGAATTGATTGAGTTACATGAATACTTGATATTCTTGGAAAGAAGTCATAGATATTGCTTGCCTGACAGTAGCCCCTGGAGAACAGTTCCACGTGTTATACCAACCCCCCAACAATTGTCATTAAGAGGCTGTTCCACAGCAACTGAAACTGCAACCATATCCCCCTTTTCAACATGCGAACTGCAAGCCAAAACACCAGGAACATACACCTGCAGATCAAGTGTAACTTTGTGATAAAATGATAATCATGCCAGTGAGAAATTAACCTCAGATCGCAAACATGTTACAGAAATTTAAGTCCATGCAAAATATAAATCAGGCCACTTCAGACAGAGAAAGCATGTATATTTTATAAGAAAAATACATCAATGAATAAGACCGTGAAGGAGTAAAAACTATATCATAAGCAGAAAAAAATTACCCTCCAAACCAAGGATTTAAGTCCCAGTGGGACAGCGTGATGTCGCAGCACCCACAATGTCTGGACAGGGCACTGTCCTGAGCCTTGGGACAGGGCAGGACAAAATGGGACAGGATATCCACTGTCCGAAGTTTTGGGATGCAGCATGTCACCATCCACCGAACAACTAGGACAACCCCATCCCATGAGATTTAAATCCTTGCTCCAAACACACATCATCCAACAGCACATTTTTAACATAAAACAGCAACAAGAATTATTATACCATTGCTTAAGTATCCACATAACAAACATCATTTGCCTATTTTAGCCTATCAAGTATGAACCAAAGTCTAGAGAAGGGTATCTGAACTCAAAGCTTGCCTAAAATACATATATCAAGCTAACAGAGTGAGAGACATATTTCAAAGGCCAAAAAAAAAAGACTCCAGAATTTGCCCCATGGAAAACTCTCAAAACTTGGACATAAGCTAATCAGATGATTAGTTGGTGATGCTAGGAAGTATCTTGCAGATTCAAGGTTTCAGAAAAATAAAAAGATTTACACCAAAAAAAAAAAAAAGATTATGCACACATAGATAGAAAATATTTGAAAGCATAATAACAATAAAATTTAACGTACTGAAATGATCTTAAATTGTTTTTAGTTTTTAATTGGCCAGATGATTCTTCAAATTAATGTTGGTAATCAAATTAGTCAAGAATTATTCAATATTCACGGTTGTTTACGACAAATCAAGAAACATGTATCAGTTACAAACAGATGATGCTACATGTAGCTAGCGATGGTGGTGTCTTTGCTATTATTAACCAAGGTTCATTGTATCAGTATTTGGCACTTCACCTGTACTCAATCGATGCAGCATGCCTGATACATTACAGTACAGTCCCAGTACAAACATAGGGTCGGAAGATCATTTTCTCATGCCCCAGACATGGTACCACTCATAACCAGGGGGTATGGATTGGTACAACACGAAATCATGTGAACTTAGTCAGTTCCACCTGGTACAGGCCTATTTGCCCCTACACCATATCAAACCTCGATGTTGTATAACTACCTTACTGATACGGCACAATACATGCCTTGTATCGGGCAATATAGGTTGGTACAACTGTACCAACTCATCGTGTTGTTAAATTTTCTTGTCTATCCCATGCTTGTTTCCTCATGAACATACATACAGGAACATTGATTAACTTGAAGTTAATTTTTTCCAAGTCTTAGAAATCCTTTTTTTCAATTTTGGGGGTTGGTCGCGGGTGGGGGGTGCTTCTTGTGAATTCTCCATAGTTTCCATATCTGTTTTACAAATTGTTTAGGATGTTGTAGAACTTGTGAACATGTTTGAAAGAGTATTGTATAATGGTTATAATACACAGAGTCTATAATTAGTATATGTGCGTACATATATATGATAAATGCTATTTCTTTTATTCTCCAAGAATTGTGATGCATGGTGTGGATTATCTATGAACAACGATCCAGACACATTTTGGGGTCAAGCAGAATCACACCCACAAAGTGCCTAATGATAGCAACCCCTATATGTATCCAATAAGGCTATAGTATTTTGCGCATGAAACTTTGGGAGCAATAAATTTGCATGTTTAAGCACGCACGTGACCGCCCAAAGACAGTTGTGCAAAAGTATAACTTTTAAGATGGGCTTAAGTTTGCATCAACATAATCAAGAATGCAAAATCTTGCTACGTAGCTCATAAATCATTAACAAGTTCCTCCATATGGTCCTGCTCCTAGAAGTTCCCAACATATAATCACATAGCATACAAAGTAACAAGCAATTAGAAACTTAATAAATGTTGTATATCCTCAAAGATCATTGTCTATGCTGTTTCAAGTCTGGGAGAACCATTTAGGTTGCAACCCTAGCACATGAGAATAAGCCACGTAATCAATATAGTATTCTTGCACCAATAAGGTTCTAGGTTTCATGGCGAGCCCCACTATAGATCTAGTCTCAGACAGGAAGTCAACGCCAAACAAATAATAGAAGGTTGAGGACTAGTCATGAAATACAAAATTAATAAATCTGCCATGGTCTATAAACTTGACCCTAGTTGAACAAGCTTATCAGTTGAGGTGAAAGTTGAGATGGGAAAGAAAATATTGCTTAAATGTAACAAAAGCCAATCGCTCAAAGATTTACAATGCTCAAAAAGGGCAGGGTGAGTCCTAAAAAGAATTTAACAGTACCAGTTATGAAGAATTTGAAGAAGCACCTTCTGATAAAAATTGTTGCCTTAGATAAGGCAGAAGTAGCAAGGTAGGAATACAATATAAATGGATAGGATGGAATATTCCATGGCAGATACTGATAGTTTGCCTCTCATAGGGCTAGAAGATTAATTTAGAGCTGCAAAAAGCAAGCAGTCATTTTTTGAGGGATATGCCTTATTCAAGCAACAGGAAGTGGGAAAGTTATTGGTGCAACCATCTAAATACAACAAATATGTACCTGGGCTCCTCGAAGAACTGCCTCAGCACATTTTCGACTCACAATTACTTCTTTCACAGGTTGGCCAGGTTGACTGTCATACTGAAGCATGTGTGGTCCTGAACCTTTGACAAACACAACATTGTCTAGACCAGGATATGGACACTTGCAAATGGATGGCCTTAGTACTCTCTCCACAGAAGCATCTCCATCCCCAACTGTTCCTGTGGAAAGCCTATGATGATTTAATGTTTCACAGAAGCTATCTGGTTTCATTACTTGGTCAACTTCAGCTGCAGCACTCTGTTTGCTAACTGTCATGCCATCAATATCACCAGAAAGCTTTTTATCTTCTAGAACGGTTACTAACTTCTTGATAACAGCATCACTTGAAGATTTGAGAGTATTCACACGAATACAACAGTAGCAAGATGGATGCCTAGCCAAAATAAACAATCAATACCTCATACTTCCTGTTAGATACTTTGAGTAGAAAGAAACAGTATGGAATAGAAAGCACACCTCCACAAGCGCCTAGAATGAAAGTATATGTGAATGCCATGCGAGCAAATTGGACTCTAAGAACTAAGGTGCTTCTAATATGCATAAAGCCATTACTTAACAACCAATAACTCCATATAGCACCTAGTAATGTACATTATTCCTTTTAGGGACAGAAAATGAATTAGTTTAACAAGCAACCTATTCTGTACTTGAAAAGGGCTTGTTCATTCAACCCAACACTGAAGACCATAATCTATTTTTGAGAATTTTCTGCCACATCTCTGAATAATGCAAAGATCAAAAAACTGTGGTAGAAAGGATACAAAGAAAAGAAAACTATGAAGTTTGTCATATGACTGCATATTATGTATGAGGTTGCTGCGATTAGTGCTATCAAAGGAGGAAGCCCTTTGTGAATGGCTTACGTTGGTTCACTAATGGTTTGCTCAGTTGGTAACCAAGATGAAATAGAGGTATGTTTGGAGCACTTGAGCTGGACTCAATTCACCTTGTTAATACAAGTAAATAAATAATTTCTATGCATAATATACTACTATAGTATTTATTTTTTATATAAAAAAATTCATTTACTTGTTATTGATTAACATAACTTATGTAAAAAAGAAGGTATCGACCAAGCCTTAAAGTCTCAATATTGGGACCTTACCAGGATGGTATGTCTGATAAGGATTGATATGATACGGGACTTTAAACCATGACTTCAATAACAAGATTGAGATACAACTAGAATAATTAGCTTCAAGTACATATATCAAGGTCTTGAGGACCTCAAAGCTCTCACCTAATCTCTTGGAGTGGAAAGCTAGGGTTTGGCACTACATCATTGGCTTAATGGGTTCTGAGCATAAAAAGATATAAAAATCCCAAATCTATACAGAGAAGTGCTTAACCAATTCAAAGACAAGTAAAATCATTCCAGTTTCCGAACCAACACCTAAATCCGAAACGCTGAGACAAGCGAGGACGGGGGGGGGCTGGAGAGAGAGAGAGGAAAGAAACGCACGTTAGGGCTTTGGAAATCCGGGCGAAGTGGTCGGCTCCATAGGCTTTGATAAAATACTCCCCAACCTGTGGATTCCAACGAAGGGTAGGGTTGTAGCTGTATCGCTCCGTCGACGACGACGACGAAGAGTCCATCTTGAGAGACGAAGAGAGAGTTTACAGGAGTCGGGATCTAAGATACCTATGGAAGAGGAAGCGAAGGAGGACGAGAAGAGTATTTTACTGCTACTTTGAGGGTGGAAGCAGCCGTGGTGGAGCTGCGGCGGCGAGAGTTTCGGAGAAAGAAATCCCACGCTCTCTTCATTCAAAAGGGAAACGACGCGAGCGGCTTTCTCGAGGACAGGAGATGCAAAGAAATTTTGTAACGTTTCACAAGGGCTTTTGTTTTATGGGCTTTGCCCTAGAAACGACCATGCGGATCCAAGGATTAGTTCTTTTGCGCATAAAATATTTACTAAAAAATTATATTTTTTAAATAAATATTTTTTAAAATAATATTTAGATTAAAAAATAATTTATTTATATTTTTTAATATATAGATAAGTTATTTTAAAATTATTATTATCCATGTTCTTTTATATTACTATTTTTTTTACATAAGTTGTTAAAATTTATTTATATTTTTTATAATATTTTTTTATGCTTTTTAGATTTAAAAAAAATGCATGGCTGAGTTATTGAGCATTAAATGATGAAAATATTAAAAATAAAAATAAAATATTTTAGATATAAAATTAAATATTATTTTATTAGCTCATAGAAAAATAATTTAGTCACCTCCTAATGAGTAAAACTTTCTTTTATTTCATGAATAAATGCTATCTATGAAAAAATATTTTTTTATTTTAAAAAATATAAGAACATGAGTAAATTGATCAATAAGAAAGTAGATCAACTTTTCATGATATTTATGCATAAAATAATGAGTCCTAAATAAAAATAAAAATAAAAAAACTTATTTTATATCAAAAAAATGATGGAAAATTTGTTTAGAGGTTTACTTTTCAAAATATTTAAAGATCCTCCCTAGGTTCGTAGAAGTCCAAAAAGATAGTTATTATGCATTTATTATGATTTAGTATTATAACACATATACAAGAATAATAATATTACTTCTAAACAAACAAGGGTAAATTAGTGAAAACTCTCCCATTGAGTTTAAATTTAAAAGCAACTCTCCATTTAAGTAGCTCTCTATTCTAAATATAAATTAAAAACAGCTTCCCAAACAGCATGAAATGATAGAATTGCCCCTATAATTATAAAATAATACTAAAATAAGATAGTACTATTTTATAATAAGATAGTATTATTTTTCAATAAGATAGTATTATATTATAATAAGATTGTACTACATTACAATAAGACAGTACTGTTTTACGACAAGACAATATTATTTTTCAATAAGATAGTATCATATTATAATAAGACAGTATTATTTTATAATAATACAGTATTTCTTTACAATAAGACGATATTATATTATAATAATATAATATTGCATTATTATAAGACAGTATTATTTTATAACAAGATAGTATTACTTTCTAATAAGATAATATTATATTATAATTATAATAAGATAGTATTACATTACAATAACATAATACTATTTTATAACAAGGCAGCAATACTTTCCAATAAGATAGTATTACGTTACAATAAGATGATATCATTTTACAATAAGATAGTATTATATTATAATAAGACAGTGCTATTTTACAACAAAGCAATATTATTTTAGTACTGCTTTATAACTATAGGATCAATTTGATCATTTCATGCTAAATGGAGAGCTACTTTTAATTTATATTTGAAACAAAGAGCTATTTTTACTTGAAACTCAACTGAAAAGCTATTTTTAATTTGAAACTAGAGCCAAAAATTTTTTACTAATTTACTAAATAAATAATATATATAATATAAATTAAAAATGCTTTCGACTGCACATTAAGTGGACATCAATTTTTGTGGTCCACTAATATAAGCTTGGCAATTCCATATCACAATGTAATGAGTCCTTGACAATCCCCAAAGGGAGGCCAAAGGAGGTTGAGCTTTTCTCATTTAAAACCCACACATTAATAGTTGAAAAGGGAATAGTCATATAAAGTCTTGAGAGATTCCTTTTTCATTCAAAAATTTGAAAGTTGTAGCATGATAAAATCAAGATAAAAGCATCAAAGAAAATTAAGTAAATGGTTGAGCTAGAGCTAATACAAACTCATGATCTCTAGCAAACTAAAGATCTATTTGGATGATTAAGTTTAAAAAATTATAGAATTTATGGATTAGATTAGTTCAATCAATAAAATTATAGAATTATAAATGGAGCTAGATCTATATTCATAAATATTTAAAAATAATTATGGAGTGCACTGATTCGAATTTCATAAGAAGAAAAAGATCCATCAATCTATTTTAAAATTATTTCTAAATATTTATGAATATAAATTTAATTCAATCTATAATGTTATATTTTTGCTAATGATAGCGACTTAAATTATGACTTCTATAAAATTTTTAATTCAATCATCAAAACAAATCATAAGCTATAATAATATTATGTTAACTAATCAATTAATTTCACAAGTTTAAACGAATAGACCGATGTCAAATCTAACAAATATTATAGTTAGCTATAGACGCGATAGATCACTGGTTAATATAATTAATATTTGATGGTACAAGAGCTGTCAATTAAGGTCAGCAAGGATAGTGGCTACGACCAAATGCCTACGGATTAAAGTTTGCCAGCAGGCATGACTTATATAAAGGGGGGAGTTCTTTTATTTGATATATCATTACTAGCACTTACACAGATGCCAATAAGACATAACTCAAGGTCCTGGGGACCCACAATTCCTACTATGGGCCTATTTAACCAGATGCCCAAAAAATATGTAGGTGCCTTATTCTTCTATAATTTCTTTTTAAAAAATAGTTAAAAAACACTTGGCACCTTTGCATAAAGGAATGCAAAATAGAAATATGATGAGTAAGCGTCCGCTAATCTTTGGAAAAATATCTTCTTTTTATACGTGGCCAAAAGATTTAATGATAAACTCCAGTTATAAACTTGTACATATCATGAAATAAAATGTTTTTTCCATAAATAAATCATCCAAGTTATATATGTTTGTATGTGTGTTTGCAATCTATCCAATCCGTGCCAATGTGCCATTGTGCTGTGCACATTTTAATGTATGATTTGGAATCGTGATGATATCAAGAGTTAAAAGATTGATTAAAATTTATGTAGAGTTTTCGATGTTGGCATACCAACTATGCTAATAGATTGTATACATAGGATGAAATTTTTTTTAATTATGGATTATCATTAATTAATTATTTATTTTATTAAAAATAAATTGATTATATGATCTGGATTGATAGATATGTATGTAAGTCCAATATTGCTTGTGATCTTTTTATCCTGGGCTAGGTGCACCTTATTTAAGTTGATGTGGTTAGGACGGCACAGTGTGAGCTTTGATCCGACATGAGTCCATGATGGAAGGTCTATTATGATTTTATTTTATATGGCTAGATTTTTTTCTCCACTTTTTATACACACCGTGAGACTAGTTCTCTGACTTGCTCCATCAAATAGCCACTTGTTGAAAGAAAGCTAGTGGAGAAGGATCTGATTTCGGTGTTTGTCTGAGCATCCATTGCCGTTATTTTTCATAAATCAATGATAAATGCAGATACATATTTATCTTTTATATTATAATCTTCTACATAGATTCATAAAAATTATCTACAAGTGGTATCAGAGTGAGAATTATAGAGGATTAGAATCAAAAAAGAAGAAGAAGAAGAAACCAGAGGGAGGGACGGATCCCATCCCCTCTTTTTCCTCTCCTTCTTCTAGCCGCAAGGTGGCAGGATCAAGGCCGGCAGCCATCGGTCCTTCTCGCAGGCATGGCAAGACCAACGGCGGCGGCCACTATCGGGGCCAGCTGGTGGCGATCCCACTTGGATCCCGTCCAGATCTAGACAACCAAAAAAAAAAGAGTGAGACGGGCAGCGGTTTCCACCGCCGAGCCCTCCTTCTCCTCCCCACATGCACGACCTGCAGCCGCCATGAGATCGACGGCGGCATCAAGGGGACTGGTGGCGGCCCCGACGGCAGGGGGCACCAGTCGTCGGACTTTTCTTTCCGATTTTTCAAAGAAACAAAAAAAAATGAAGAAGGGAAGGAGGAGGCCGCAGGCTTCTCCCATGCCATGTGCTCCTCCTCTCCCATGGGCGATCACACCGACAACCGATCAATGTGGCCAGAGAGGGGACGACGATCATCCTCCCACCAGCCGCCAGCTCAAATAAAAAAAAAAAAGGATTGCGAGGGGTGGCTCAAGCCATCGTGCCCTTCTCCTTCCACCACTCACATGTAGTGGCCGCCGGCAGGCACCTTACCGATGATTGGTGGCGACTGATGATGGCGGTCCGCTGGTTGATCCTTGCCGACAGTTGGTGGCGACTGACAATGGCAGTCCGCCGGTTGATCCTTTTTCAACGACCGTCGGGTATGATTTTAGGTGGAGAAGAGGCGTCGGTGAGCCCTTCTCTCCGCTGCCCAAAACCAAAATAAAAAAAAAGGAAAAATCATGAGAGAGAAGAGACCAAACGGATTTCAGATTTCAACCCAAAATCAATAAAATCTCTATTTTATAATTAAGCCCCTATTGAAGGTTATTATTTTGCATTAATCATTTAAAATTTTAATTTATTTTCTAAAAATTTTATTTCTGATCATGCTTTTCAGAAAATTAATATCTAATATTATTTTAGCATGATATATATCTTTTGAACTATACAAATATGTTATTGTTGCTTTGGAATATAATATTATATTATGTTATGATCAGTGGGATGCATGTTATTAAGTATTCCATACTGGACTTAATTATTTTGGATATTTAATTTTTTATATGGATAATTTTATGAATTAGCATGAATATTTATCACTAAAATAATTTATTTATGCTAGTTCATTGAATTTTTTCATCATTAGAGAGATATTTTCTAGTTGTGACATATAATCATCTGCCCAAAGGAGGTTATTGTATGTTTTAACTAGAAATTATGTGGACCATTATATCGTGAGGGTACTCCAACTTTCGAAATCTGTCTGTCCAAAGGTGATAGGCTTCTGAATGCTAGGATATTTCTTTTATAGCCTCGTATAAAAAGCTCTTGTGCATATTGCATGTTCTATCCAAAGGAGAATATGTGATATAGTATTTGAACTCTTATTTGTGGTTTTTGTCATTATATGATTGTCTTGTTTGTAAATGCCCATTATCTAATATTGTGCATTTCTATTATCTGCACAGTTTCATTTAATATTAACAATAATAATGTCATCATTAAGGTCTTGACTGGATCAAATAATAAAAGATGAAAACAATACATGAAATTTGTTTTAGAAATTGCTGATATTGATATGGCATTACGTAAGAATAAACTTGATGATCTTAATGATCAGAGTATACTAGAATAGAAAGATTATTTTGTTAAGTGAGAAAAATCTAATAGGCTTAGCTTAATTGCTATTAAGAGGTCAATTTTTGAGTATCTTCTAAGTGGTCTGCCAGAGACCAATAGTGCTAAGAAACTATTTGATGCTTTAGAGCAGAGATATCTTATGTCTGAAAATGCTGAGTCTGGATATCCGATGAAAGAGTTGACAATCATAAGATATGACAATATTGGAGGTGTTAGAAAATATATTCTGAAATGGTTCACCTCCAAACCAAATTTAAGGATTTGAAAATTGAATTATTTGGCTCTTTTTTAGTGCCTCATGCTTTGAATTCCTTACCTATTAAATTCTCTCATATCAAAACTGCTTATAATATTTTAAATAAAATCTAAAATATTAATGAGTTGATCACTAAATGTGTTGTTGAGGAGGAGAAACTAAAGAAAAAAGAGTGAGATTGCTCTTCTTTCCTTCCAACCAAAATTCTATTCTGGCAAAGATTTTATGAAGAAGAAAAAAAATAAACTTACTACTCCTAAATAGTTTCAGGATGCTAAAGAACATGGTAATAATCCTGATCAGAATCATTCTATAGGAGGTCTCAAAGCTGCTATTGAAAAGAATGTCAAATAGTTTTACTGTAAAAGAAAGGCCATATAAGAAGTCAATGTTACAAGTTCAAGTCTTGATTAGAAAAAAAACCAAAATAAGAAAGTAAGCCCCTAGCTCTTATTTGTTATGAGTCAAATATAGTTGATGTCCTTATTGATTTCTAGTGGATAGATAATGATGCCACAACTCATGTAGTTATTTTCTTACAGAAATTTATAAACAAGAGAAAACTAAGCGCTTATATAAATTATTGGTTATGACATTTTAAGTGATGGATTATATAAATTGTATTTATCTTATGATAATTTCTATACTTCTTTGAATATTGAGAATGTGATTGTAAAATATTCTAGAATCAAAGAAATATCCTCTATGTTGTGGCACAAATGCTTAGGACATATATCTAAGGAAAGAATTGATAGACTAATTAAGAATGATATCTTGTCTACCTTAGATTTTGGAGACATAGAAATTTGTATTGATTGTATTAGAGGTAAATTAACTAAAACTAAAAAAAAGAGTAACTCATAGTTCAGACCTTCTAAAAATAATTCACACTGATATCAGTGGACCTTATTCTTCTATAATCTATGATAATAAATATTTTATCATATTTATTAATAATTTTTTTCGATATGATTATCTTTATTTGATTACAAAAAGGTCTGATGCTCTTGAAAAATTTAAAATCTTTAAAATAAAAGTTGAAAGATAATTAGAAAAAGTCATCAAGATTTGAGATCTGACCATGAAGATGAGTATTATGGCAAACATGATATGACAGAACAGTATATGGATCTGTTTGCCAAATACTTACAAGATTATGAGATTGTAGCTAAATATACCATGTCTAGTAGTCATGAGCAAAATGGTATAGTCTAAAGACGTAATCACATCCTTAAAGATATAATGAGGAGCATGATGAGTAGGTCAAACTTGCCAGAATATTTATAGAACGAGGCTATTAAAACTGTCTAATATATTCTTAATAGGATTTTGAGTAAATCTGTATCTAAAATATCTTTCGAAATATAGACTAGTAGAAAACTTAGTCTAAATCATTTTTGGATTTTGGGTTATCCTGAAAAAGTGAGAATATATAACTTTATAAAGAAAAAGGCTGACCCTAGAATCAGTCGTTGCTATTTTATTGAATATCCAGAATATGCTAAAGGATATAGATTCTATAGTCCTGAAAGAGGTAATAGAATTATAGAGTCACAGACTACAAAATTTTTAGAACTTGATATGGCTGATATGGAATCTTTCTAAGGTATTGATGTTGATAATAATCAGACTGAAACTATCTCCATTCCTGTGACTATATCATATAAAATATAGTTTCCTCACCTATTGATATAATGGATGTTCAGGTTTCTAATCCTTATGCTCCTATTTTGAATCCTTAATCTATTCAACCTAATGATGAGATGACATTAGGAAGATCTGCCCGACAAAGGAGGCTGGCCATTCCTGATGATTTTTTACGTCTAACTTTGGGAAAGTGATTATAATATTATATATGTGGTTGACCTAGTGACATATTATGATACTGTGACTTGTCCCCAGTCTAATTTATGGATAAATGCTATGAAGAAAAAAATGCAGTCTATAGCTAATAATAATATATGAGAGCTGATTGAGCCTACTGAATATAACAAACCTAATGGATGTAAGTGGGTATATAAGACTAAATAGGATTTTAAAGGAATGATTGAGCAATTCAAAGCTAGATTGGTAGCTAAAGGGTTTACTCAGAGAGAAGGAGTTGATTACACTAAAATTTTTTCTTCAGTATCTATAAAAGATTTTTTTAGAATCATCATATCTTTAGTGACTCATTATGACTTAGAGCTTCATCAGATGGACGTAAAAACTGCTTTTCTAAATGGTAATCTTAGTGAGGAAGTATACATAAAACAACCTGAGGATTTTAAAAAAAGTGGGAGAGAACATTTAGTCTGCAAATTAAAAAAGTCCATCTATGGTCTGAAATAAGTATCTAGATAATGGTATTTAAAATTTGATAAGATGGTAGCCTCTCTTGACTTTGAAAAAAATAAGATTGATCGGTGCATCTATCTCAAAATTAGTAGGAGCAAGTTTATCTTTCTTATTTTTTGTTGATGATATCTTGCTTGCCAGTAGTGATTATGGTTTGCTCAATGAGACTAAACAAATACTATCTAGGACTTTTGATATGAAAGATTTTGGAGAAGCAGCTTTTGTTTTAGGTATTGAAATTCACAGGATAGATCACATCATCTGTTGGATTTGTCATAGAAGGCATACATTAACAGAGTTCTTAAAAGATTTAATGTGTAGAATTGTAAATCCTGTGATACGCCTATTGCCAAAGATGATAAGTTCAGTAAAGATCAGTGCCCCAAGAATGAGCTTGAAAAAGATTAGATGAAGAATATTCTTTATGCCAGTGCTATAGGGAGTCCGATGTATGCTCAAGTTTACATCAGATCTGACATTGCCTTCATAGTGAGAGTTCTTGATAGATATCTATCGAATCCAGATTTTTAACATTGGATTGCAGCAAAAAGGATAATGAGATATTTATAGAAAACCAAGGATTATATGCTTGCGTATAGAAGAACTGATGATTTACAGTTGTTAAGGTATTCGGATTTAGATCTTATTGGATGTTCTGACGATTTGAAATCAACCTCAGGATATATTTTCATATTAGCCGAAGGTGCAGTATCATGGAAGAGTGTTAAATAGACTACGACAGCTTCTTCTACTATACAAGCTGAGTTTATTGCTTGTTAGGGAGCTGCTACTCAAGCTGTTTGGCTAAGAAATTTTATTGCAGAACTTCAGATTGTTGATTCTATCTCCAGACCACCGACAATCTATTATGATAATAGCATTGCTGTGTTCTTCATAAAGAACAATAAATCTTCTAGTAGATCTAAACATTTGGAGCTAAGTACCTGACAGTAAAAGATCTTGTGAAGAAAGAAAACATAACTGCTGAGTACATAGATACAGAGTCAATGTTAGCTGATCCCCTGACTAAAGGTTTGAGGCCTATATGTTTTACAAGGCATGTTGAAAATATGAACATGCTGAGTTCTTTTGATGTACTTAGTTAGTGGGAGTGACTTTGTATTTATATTTTATTATTGCTTTATTATTATGAACTCTTTCACTACTACAAAAAGAGTCTATGATAGTGCATACTATGGCAGCGATTTTTGAAACTACTGTAATAGACCCTATTGCAGCGGTTACGAAGAACCGCTGCAATAGGTCCGACATATAGCAATGATTAACGACAATCGCTGCTATAGATCGACCTATAGTAGCGATTCTTTTTAACCACTGTCATATATTATTTTTATTTTTTTTAAATATTATATAATTTTAAAATTTAATATCCATCTTCATCGTTCATTATCTAAATAATTATCATTAGAATATCATCGCAAAAGGTTACCTCGATCCAATGGCCCTAGCTTCATTGATCAAAAAAATTTAATTTTGACGACTACAAATGACGATGCGATGATCTGATAGATGGAGAGCTCCGATGGATCTGAAAATCTACAATGATAATCTCGATCATGTTTATAGCGTACTATCAAAGTTTTACTTCAATCAAATATTGTTATCTTGGTCTATTTAGTATAGATTAATTTTGGCCATTAAATGATAAACGAGTGATCAAAGAATCAGACGATATCCGATTATGAGATAATTTTTTTTATAAATGATCTTGGCTACTACTTTAATCATTTTTAATAGTAGTTATTATAAAATTCAACTCGTGAGATTAAGAATGATTTGAAACTATACATTGCCTGATAACTATTCTTAAACCCGTTAGTTGTTATGCTCGTGCTTTTGCAATATGTACTTAACGTGAACAGTTTATACGAAAATTATTTAAATTTTACTATCATCATTGTATAAAATGATTAAAATTATAGCAAAGATCATTTAACTAAAAAATTATCTCATAATCAGATGCCATTTAGCCCTTTGATCATTTGTTTCTAATTTAACGGTCGAAATCATTCTGTACTACATTGACTATGATAATGATATTCAATTGAAGTGAAACTTTGATAGTATGCTATAAATATCACCAAGATCATCATTGCAGATTTTCGAACTGATTGAAGGTCACCATCTATCAGATCATTGTATCGTCATTCGTGATCGTCGAAATTAAATTTTTTTGATCGATGAAGCTAGGGCCATTGGATCGAGGTGATCTTTTGCGACGACACTCAAATGATAATTATTTAGATAATGAATGATAAAGATGAGCATTAAATTTTAAAATTATATAATATTTAGAAAAAAAATAAAAAAAAAATCATTTCCAACCTACAGCAGTGGTTACTGAAAATCGCTGCCATAGACTTATAATAGTGGTTAGAAAATCGCTGCTGTAGATCTATAGCAGCGATTTCTAGTAACCGCTACCATAGATCTATAGCAGCGATTCGATCTATAACAATGATTTTCAATAATCGCTGTCATAGATCTATGACAGCGATTCGAAAATCACTATCGTAGGTTAGGTTAAAAATTTTCAAATTTTTTTCCTCCCATGCGCTCTCTCTTTCTCCTCCTCTTCATCGTCGGTGAGACTCCATCCAAGTCTTCCCCCCAACCGACGCCGCCCCTCCTTCCCCCTCGACTGGCGCTGCCTCTCTCCAGTGATCTTTACCCACCCCGCGCCCATCCAACGCCCTGACCGTCCCACCCCCCGTGCTGCACTTTCCATCCCCGACCGTCGCTGCCCCTGCCTCTCCATCCCTGACCGCCCAACCCCTGTCCTCCCGTACTGTCGCGTCCATCCCTGCCTCCCATCTCGACCCCGGTCGCCCGCCCCCACCCTTCCCATCCTCGGCTGCCTACTACCCTGCACTCCCCATCCCGGCCATCGTCGCCCCCGTCCTCCTCTACCAACCACGATTGTCGCCCCTACCCTCCCTCTTCCTCTGGCCTCCCCATCATGGTGCCCCTCCAGGCCCTCTCTCCCTCTCTCTCCCCTCTCCCACCCCCCACCTCTTTCTCTCTCTTCTCTCTTCATTCTCACTATCTTGCTCTTATTTCGTAAGTTTATCTCCAGCACCATCATCTTTCTCTAGCACCATTGCTGAGACTCTTGGAGCTTTCGGTGTGACCCTCTCTCTATAACTGTAGATATAATTTTTATTTTTATTTTATAGTATTATTCATTAATCATTGAACTAGACCTATCAATGGATCGGATTCGGATCGAAATTTGAATATTCAGATCTAGATCCGATTTTAATTACCGATACCAGATCCAAATCTAAATATCCGACGAATTCATACTTGAAGTACCAGACCCGAATCCTAATGGATCTCAGGTATTCGAATCCGATTTTGGGATCCAAAACTAAGAAAGGAAGAGGGAGAGACAGAGGGAGGGGTTCGGCCTCGTCGTCGTCATCGATGAGGGAGACTAAGAGAGAGAGAAAGGGAGGGAGGGCATCCGACCTCGTCGGCATCATTGGGAGGGAGGGGGTCTGACCTCACC